>JAMKCH010020059.1:0-21637 GCA_023653785.1 Ophioderma brevispina | reverse complement strand
TTTCATGGGAAAACGAAATTATAATAACCATAAAACGAATTAAAAGCATTTTGTCTGACCATGCGCTATTTGAAATTCGCGCTACTGTAGATGGGATATGTATTTGTGTTATGCGATACGGACGGCACAGTAGCGTCATACAACTTCACGCATGATGCTTTCATAATGTGCATTTCCTATATGGCATGTATGACCTAAACGTGCCGGTCGTATCGCATAACACGTTATACACTAGCGCGATTTTTAAATAGCACATGGTGACACTAGATGGTTTTAATTCATTGTTAGGGTTATATAATCCCTTTTTTCTATGAAACCACTCGATATGTGGTCAATAATTATTTTATAGTATAGTGTATATTGTTTAATATTATTCGTTGTACGGGTTCTCCTTTAAATGGAGAGTCATATCTTTGAACAATGCCGTTTTCTTCCTTTTCTGGCAATTGTCGTTGAAAAAAGTAACTTATGAGAATTCTACAGACTTATCCTTCAATTTTAAGCTATTCCTATCCTGCAAATCTATATAATAAAAGAAAGATTCTCAACCTTGTTCCCGAGTGTTCTCAGAGATGACTTTTTTTTTTTTTTTTTTTTACGCTATAAAAACAATTATTGAACACATATGAAGTGGTTTCATGGGAAAACGAAATTATAATAACCATAAAACGAATTAAAAGCATTTTGTCTGACCATGCGCTATTTGAAATTCGCGCTACTGTAGATGGGATATGTATTTGTGTTATGCGATACGGACGGCACAGTAGCGTCATACAACTTCACGCATGATGCTTTCATAATGTGCATTTCCTATATGGCATGTATGACCTAAACGTGCCGGTCGTATCGCATAACACGTTATACACTAGCGCGATTTTTAACACTTACTGTGCTCAAGTGATCGAGATCTCGATCAATACATGTGGCAGGTATTATAAAATGCTGCCTTTGTGTGCATTAGAGGTGTTAAATAGCACATGGTGACACTAGATGGTTTTAATTCATTGTTAGGGTTATATAATCCCTTTTTTCTATGAAACCACTCGATATGTGGTCAATAATTATTTTATAGTATAGTGTATATTGTTTAATATTATTCGTTGTACGGGTTCTCCTTTAAATGGAGAGCCATATCTTTGAACAATGCCGTTTTCTTCCTTTTCTGGCAATTGTCAGTTGAAAAAAGTAACTTATGAGAATTCTACAGACTTATCCTTCAATTTTAAGCTATTCCTATCCTGCAAATCTATATAATAAAAGAAAGATTCTCAACCTTGTTCCCGAGTGTTCTCAGAGATGACTCTATCTCGAGTTTTGATTTTTTGTACATTGGTTGGGTATACCATGCCATGGGGCGTTTGGACATTCATTTTTTTCAAAACTGTTCAGTTACAATGGAAATAACAGGAAAAAAGGGTTGGTTGCTAGCTGAAGCGCGTCGCTGATGCATTATGGGTTAAAATACCATTTCGCCCTGTGGCTGTGCGTAACTATGTAGCAACGCGCCGCACCCGGATTGCGTGCAGTGACAGCGCAGCGTACAAGCGCCAAGTTGTTGTCACTGCATGGCGGGATCCGGGACTGTCATATAGTTGCACAGAAACAAAAATACTGAGACTTTTAGGATGTATAGCTTTTTTTTCTTCAACGCTTCTTGCACGACAGAGATGTGAGGACACGGGGGGGAGGGAGGTATTATGCCTTAAGAATACGGAAAGTTGCCAGTGCAATCCTGACACTTTATATAGGTAGAGAATAGGAATACGGATGGTATACTGCAATTTGGGCCTATGAGAAAAAATCTAATATGGTATGCTGGAATACAGGGGTTATTAGAAAAAGGGAAAAAGAAAAGTTGCGGGATTAGGGATCCGCTTTTCGAGAACTTTATACGGAAGTTTGAGGAGTTATAAGGAAAAAAGAGGGATGTGACGGGAGATTACGGGTTAGCACACAGGGTGTACTTTTGAGAAGAAAAAAGTTAACGGAAGCGAAAGTTATACGGGATGAAAATCTTGACGTTTTATATCTAACAAAATGTAAACACGTGGACCTACAGGATATGACGAAAAGTACGAGGAAACTTAAACTTATGGAAAAAAGTTACAATATGAGATAATGTGACTCGGATGGAGTATTCATAAAAATTACAGGAAGAGGGAACTCTATAGGGAGTTTGGGGAGTGAAGGAAAGAAATAAGGGGGGCCCTAATACAAGAATATACGGAAAGGGCCAAGATGACGGGTAGTAGTATAAGAAAATGTGGTAAAAAATCTAGGGGAGAGGAAAAAATGGTCAATAAAAAATGCTTTGGTTGTGGGCTGACGGAAGCTATGGGTTATAGACACCGGGGGGTAGTTTGAGAAGACAATATTAAAAATCTACAGAAAAATTATACAGGATGTGAAATATTGATGTTTTATATGTAGAAATCTGTAAACTAGGCCTATATGAGTTACAGGATGATGATGGAACTTCAAGAACTTGGGCTATAAAAAGGTTAAGAATACGGTATGTTGTGACGGAGGATATAGATAGAAAATTGCATGCGACCATATGCCAAAATGCGTTAATCATAGCGTGTATGGTTGCGCGGTGTAGCCATGTGTGTCAAATCTTATTTGCAGTATTGCTCCCGTTTACTAAGCTAGCGGGAGTCCGCGCAAGCGCGGGCCTCCCGCTAGTTTCAAAATTTGGACTCTTCGGGTGAATCAGACTGAAGTGTCTTAACAAATACCCACAACAAAGTCCAAAAATAAATAAAGGACTTTGTTTCATTGTAGAACTCGAAGAAGGGTACACTACACTATGATTCTTGCCTTAAACTGTTTTCCAATTGTTGCTTTTTATGTTAGAATAAGAAGTAAACCTAGGCAGATATCCTTTAAAAGATGCATGTCTGATACTAAAATCATTGTTCATAAGTCCTTGGAACACTGTTAGGATTGGCAGCTATTCCCCCTCCCCATCCCCTCCCAAGTCGTGTTGAAAATATATGGAGCAAGATTGACCAAGTTTGTCGTGCTCATGCAACATGAAAATTATGGGGCGGGAACCAAAATCTGCACAAAGTGTATCCAACAATTTTGAACAAGGTGTCGAACTTTATTTTTTGCCATATGATTTTGCTAGGACCCATCCTCTGAATTTTTGCACGTGATTATGTTATGCTTTTATATTATGAGCTAATGTTTCTTTTCTGGTGCTCCACAGGGCCACTGTGTTTAATGTATGTCAGTTAACCGGACAGAAAATCAAAGTTTGAATTCTTACGTAATAGATCGATCTCGCACATTTACGCCATACTAGTAGATTGGAAGGATATCTACACAAAAGTAGGTCAACAGTAATGAGGATTTTAATCGCTATGAGGTAAGTTGAAAAAAATGAGACAGCAAAATTCATGGAATGCCCTTTAAGATCAAGATATAAACTCGTCTTTGTGGTTTCCTTTAACATGTTTAACCCCCTTACTTAAAAAGCATATCCAGAAACAGGGATATCCCCTTCCATCCGTATACCTTATTATAGTCCATAAAGTCCCCTTATTGCCATGGTCTCATTAAGTTAAAACCACACATACAGACCAGAAGGGGTTTCTGAATCAATCCTATGATGCATTGCAATGTGCTTATACACCTGTCAGTACTCAGGAATATAAAAGTGTTCCAAGAGGTAAGACTAAAGACATTTAATGATATGCTAAAATTCTAGTACTAACATTTTGTGGGCTAAAATGAGTGCAAAAGTCAGGAAATTTTTTTAAACGGTGTTAAGAATAGGATTCTCGTGGGATCACATGACCTTACGTATCAGGTGAAAATCCAAAACTGGTGCTTTGTGGGATATACTCAATACACCCTCTGGGGATTAGAAGTGTTCAAGAAGTTAAGAATTACAAGACATTTCATGATCATGCTAAAATTTCTAAGTATTAGCATTTTGTGTGCTATATGTGTGTAAAAGTCAGAGTTTTATGTGTTAAGAAAGGATTTTTGTGGGATCAGTGACCTTATTGAGGTCAAATTTCCCCAAACTGGGGCATTGTGCGATGGACTCAAAAACCCTCCGTATCCAAGTCAAGAACTATCTTCAGAACTTGACACTGAATCAAGAAAGCAATTAGTCTGAGCGCAATACGTGGTGGGTCGGACGGAAATCTGTGCCGGCAAAAGCTACGTGAAACTGGCCAGCAAACAGTGCCGACAGCGACGCCTGCCACAGCAGGAATCTAATTAGGAGTGGAAGCATTCAATGGGACAGAGCACTGCAGATATAGAATTGTAAAAACCATTGCCATAAATGCTCTTGCAAGATGCCCAGCCATTTTGTTAAGTCAATATATCTATAAATTAACTTCTAAAAAACCCCCCCCAAAGATGTCAATGGGGATGCGAGAAACACGGCCTTCAGGAGTTCGATTTGCTTAGAGCTACATCGTATAGTTGTGCGTACAATGCAAGATTACTGAAAAAACTGACCAGGTTTTTCAAACATTTCTTATAAATCTATACTATAAGATCGAACTTCGCCATGTTGTTTTTTTTCCTCTTCCCTGGATGCTCACAGTGCCATGTTGACCCCGCGGGCGGCGCCATTTTGAGCCGCCATGTTGGAACGTGTTCATCTGATTCAGGTGACCCCTTCCCATCGTGTCTTGTCGATTGCTCCGGGTTTATGTAATTTCAACGTTGTTCAAACAAACTGAAACTGCTGATAGAATATAAATTTTCATTGAAATTGCAAAAAAAAAAGTGTTGTAAAAGTAGTTTAATTGCGTATTGAATTCGGGTGGGGTGGAAAGAGTAAATACGTAAATTTAATTGAAAACGGGGGATACCTTCGTCCCAGGTACGTAGTTATTATTCATGTTCGTGGCTTAAATATGACATTGCTTGCCAGTGAGTTTGACCTTTTGGTTCTATTTCAATGATAATTATTTATTTCTTGGTGATGAAAAGAGAACAAGGCGGCCTACTGCAAACAGTCAAGATTGATTAGATGCGTATTTTATTGCATTTGAAGACTTCTAATGATCACCAAAAATTTGTGACCTTTTGTTTCATTCAAGACTTTATTCGCGTGCAGAGCCTGACGCGTGGGTAGCTCAGTCAGCTCAGTCATATTGTCTGGTGTGGTGTAACACTAATTACTACAGCAAACATTGGTACTTCCACGTTACCGTTGTTATGCAAATTCAATTTCTTTGTGTCAATATGTGGCAAGAAAGTCCTGGATAAAATCAAATACGATGCCAAACCAAAGTAATATAGGCCTATAAATGATCGTCTGAAGGCTGAACATGAATTTTTTTGAGGGGGTTGGGGGGACTTAAACATGTTCCAAAAACATGATAGAGTGTACGTAAACCTATGTGTCATTTACCGGTTCGTGTATTGTGTGTAACAGGGCGGTTCATTTTTGGTCATATTTTACACCTCAAAGGTTTTCCAAAAAAAATAAAAAAAGCCTGAAGGTTTCTTGCTACGTGGCTGCAAAATTGTTACTCTATTGTTTTTACAAGGGTGACATTCAACGTGAATGGCGGTGTACATGGTGTATACAATTGCACAATTAGTAATAAGTGGTTACTTGCACACACAGAACTGTAACTATTACAGCAAAATAATTAAAAAACGACAGAATTGGCTGTAATTTTGGAATAAAGCAAATTATGAAATAACATTAATTTTCAATTATACAATTTAAAGAGTAAGGCCTATATGACAAATATGGACATGCCTGGGTGGGTCTCAATTTGGGTTTGGGAGGATGACGCTTAGTACGTGCCTCCGAGAATCTGTAAGTAATGTGCACATATAGTGATTTTTGCCGATGCATTCATAGGCCATACCATGCAGAGATTTAAAACCGAGACAATTTTGTTTGCCAATTTTTCACAAAACAATCAAATTTTTGACCTTTTCATGTCAATCTTTTTAATTGGAGACCTTTCGTTTGAGTCATATTCCGAGGTTCTCATAGGTGGCCCTGGTCCAAATCCGGCCCGGCAGCCATTGATTTTTGACCCTCAACTGCTCAAAAAATATAAAAGGAAACATTAATAAATTTCAGGTGTATTTGGCCCTCAATTAGGGAACTTTCAAATATGATTTTCAAAATTTTTCTGGGGCCCTTCATCGAAATAATTAAGAACCCCTGCATTAATTTATTCATGTGGTCGGGCCGTTAACTTCATCACAAACCTATTTATCATGGATTCAAGAACGGACCCCTTCTCCCGCCATGGAAATGTTTTTGTACTATATGCGCAAGAAGGCCTGTATTTTGTGGCACATGGTTCAAGAAAATTAAAAGAGCAACAATTTACAGAAATTTAGAGAAATTTTGACAGAAAGCCTATTTTGTGTGATGAGAATGTTCAAAAGTCCCAGAAGTCAGCTCGGGCAAGGGACAATTCGTCCTGATTAGAGGGTGGTGTCCAAAACGGCTCAATTGGCCTCAAAATTTCCCGATTTTGGCCCAAATTTTGCCCAAAGGGTGAGGCCAACTCTTCCCTCCCCCCCAGGTAATTCCCGCACTGATTGACCAAGTCAGTTTGTGGACCCCTTTCCTCCTTCCGAACCCCAGCTACTTAACTGAGGGGGTCCGTGGGAGTGGTCAGCCGTGTTCCGTTGGCTGGCCCATTGGCAGTAATTTTTCTCGCGGCCTCATTATCATGATTATAAGCTAATGTTGGGGGACAAATCTTGATAGCTCTTGACCCTTAACATGTTTAAGGCAGCTTGAGGCCTAGTGAAACGTGAATTTGTCACAACGAAAAGGCAACCAACAACCCCAATCACCACACGACAAAGAATTCTGTTGCCGGTGTCGCCTCTGCCAGAGGAACAGAACATGCAGTAAATGGCACCAGGAATCAAGGGAGGCGGCCCTACAGAATGTCACTGTCTTCCTAGCTCTGTGCAAATTCTTGCTCCTTCGGGGCACAATATACCGGGGCATTCCCCATCTTGGAAGCGCACCGCGTATGTAAGCTGTTAAGACCCCCCCTTTTCAGCACGTTTCACCCCAAGACCCCATTTAAAAAAAAAAATCACCCAAAGACCCCCTATTTTGTGAAACTTTTACCACTGTCACCCAAAGGCCCCCTATTTGGGAGAAAATTTTGAAACTTTTCACCCAAAACCTTCAGGTGTTTTTAGAAATTTTCGCAAAAATATCACCAAAGACCACCAGTTTTTCGAAAATTTATCATTCTAAAGCCCTATTGTTGGGGCAATTTGTATGCTAGACCCCTATTTTTTTCAGTTCCGTCACCAAGAGGCCTCAGGGTTTGAAATCGCTAGCCTTACACACCCATATAATCCATTTCATAGTGAGTGCCCCCCGGGGCACAATTGTACACCACCATTTTTTGTTATAATCCGTTTAATTTCAGTCCTGAAATAGTCCTTTCCAATGACTCAATTTAATTGAACCGTATTACAATCCGGGTTTAAGGCTGCTGCTTTCAGAGTCTAGGGTCATTCAGTGATGAGAATTGTGCCAAAAAGTTCTTGGGCGAAAAGCAGCCAAAAGTCCATAAATAAGGTGATTTTTTTGTTTTTGTTTTACATATGGAGACCTTTCGTTTCAGTCATTAATTCATTCAGGGGTTCTCAATAGGCGGCCCATGTTCCCACATCGTCCCGGCAGCCATTGATTTTTGACCCTCAACTTGCTCAAGAAATAAAAAAGGAAACATTAGAAAATCCATGTGGTATTTGGCCCTCAAGTAGGACTTTTCAAATTATGTTCACATTGTTCTGGCCCTTCAATCTAAAATAATTGAGAACCCATGCATTAATTTATTCATGTTGGTCGGGCGTTAACTTCATCACAAACTATTTTCATGGAATCAATACCGGAACTCCCGTCCATGGTAAATGTGTTTGTAACTATAATGGCGCAAGAAAGGCTGTATTTGTGGCACATGTGCAAGAAAGAGTTAACAGATCCAACATTTACAGAAATTTAAGAGAATTTTGAAAAGGAAAGGCCTATTTTTTGGTGTGATGAGATGTTCAAAAGTCAGAAAGTCAGTCGGGCAAGGACCAATTCGTCCTGATTAGAGGGTGGCGTCCAGACGGCTCAATTTGCTCAAAAAATTTCCCGATTTTTGGCGCAATTTCTGCAAGGGTTGTAGGCCAACTCTGCCCCCCGTATTTCCCGCACGATTGCCAAGTCACACCTTGGGGACCCTTTCCTCCGACCCCAAATACGTAACTGAGGGGGTCCTTGGGAGTGGGCGTTCCGTTGGCTGGCCCATGGGCAGTTGTAAAATTTTTCTCCTGCTCATATCATGATTATAGCTATGTGGGGAAAAATCTTGATTGCTCTTGACCTTTAACTCATTTTGACGCAGCTTGAGGCATAGTGATGAAACCGTGAATTTGTAACAACGAAAAGGCAAAACCCCCCACCGACAAAGAAAGTCTGGTGCCGGTGGTGTCGGCACTGCCAGAGGAACAGAAAATGCAGTATGCACCAGGAGGCAAGGGTAAATAAGGGTGATTTTTTGTTTTGGTTGGAAATTCTTAATGTTTTAAAAAGGGTTGTCTTAGATGAAAAAAATGGAGCTGGGGGCATTCGTTGAATAGAGAATGGCCAAAAAGGGTTCATTGGATGCAGCCAGCTGCCATAAATAAGGGTGGTGATTTTTGGTGGAAAGGAAATTTTGTTCATTTTTTAAAGAGGGTCTTTGGGTGAAAATTTGGCAACATTTTCTAAAAAGTAGGAGGTCTTGGGGTGAAAGATTTCAAAATTGTCGGAAAAAATGGGATCTTGGATGGCGTGGTAAATGTTCAATAATACAGGGCCATTGGGTTGACAATGATGCTTGGGTGTGTAAACAACCATAATAGGCCTATAAGCGTCATCATATAAAGGGAAACATCCCACTCCCCCTGTGTAACCACTTGGACATGGATCAAAGATCCCATCTATAAGTTGCTGGCCTCTCGGCGCCCATAGAGATGGCCCAATGGCGTAGGCAGCAGTCTGAGGGGAGGAAAAGCGTGTTAGGGGGAATCAGCCCGGTCAGGGGAAAATCGTCCTCCCGACGGATTTTTCATGATTTCCCCACAAAATTTTCCTGATTGTACCGGACCTACACTTTCTTCCAAGAGAGCTTCCCTGATTCCCCCTTTTTCTATGAACACCGTTGAGTAGCCCCTATCCTTCGACCCCAGATAAACACTGATGGTTCTTTGGGAGGTACATAAATAAATATAATTTTGCACATAAAATTTGCAGTAAATTGTCCAACTAGTCATAATCAAAGTTCATGTGAGATAGGGGGCCTAATCTGACAGCTCTTGACTTAACACATTTGATGATATTAAGGCAAATAAATAAAGAGGAAACTTGGAGAAGAAAAATCTGTTTGTCTATGGTTTGCATTATCGAAGACTGCTGATCAACCGGTTTAGTGACAGCTCCAACCTCAAATCAGCTAGTGGTTGCGCCGAGCGCAGCGCGGGCAACCGCTAGTATTACATTAAAATGGAAATATAGGTATGAATACAGTCTATTCTGTTGAGGCTGCTGAATTCACAGGTCGTGGCACAATACTAAAGTCTTTCCGAAATGTATACCAGTGCTCCCTTTTAAAGGAAATATGTTCAAGATTTTTGTCAATCTCAGTTTGACTTACATTCAAACAATATATGTAAATACATCACGAAATTCCCTGAAAAAATAATACAATTTGATGTAAAATTAACAAAATAGAGGCATTTTAATTTTTGCTTTTTTGACATACAGATAGAACGAAAACGGTGCGGATTTTTCGCCACGCTTCAATTTTGGAATTCAAAAGCGCCCGACTCGTGACGTCAAAGTGATGACCAAAACATCGTGTTGACTCGATTTGTTATTGCCGATACTGTAATATTGATGGATTATTGAAAGTTTGATAATAAAATTAGAAAAAAAAAGTTACAGAATGACATATTTTGTTTCATTTCGTTGTGTTTAATTATTATGAAGTGGCCACACTGCGATATGATGGTCACAACGACCTAAATTATGGATGGTCATCACTTTGACGTCGCCATTTGCCTGCGATGTGGATTTGTAGAATCTTTTCGAGGTAAGCACTCTTGGGCGGAGGAAATTGGGGAGGCGGGAAAATAAAAGGGCAAAAATAATCCAACAAAAATGTGGACAATTTTCAACTTATTTTGATTTATAGTAATCTACGTTACTTAAGCTTTCCATCCATACCAAATTTTCCAAATATTCAGAATCATGACATATTCCTTTAAGGTTGGATCTTGTGATTTAGCACCTTGGTTTCTGGGTTTCATAATGAAAACTAGCGTGCATCTGCTCCACGGAAGGTTTGACGCGAGTATTAACACAGGTTAACACAGCTCTTCTTGTACAAAATGTTTCCTGTGCCCGGCGAATTACTTTTAAAAAATGCGGGGCGAATGAATTATTAAACTAGATATTCTAAGCTTTAAAAAAATGTATATTTTGTCATAGTACGTTGTGAAATGAGTGATCATTATTTTTTTTAAAAATGCCTATCGAATCATTCTTCAATGTGCCCAAGTGTAAAAGCGCCTGAAATTTGCCGTTTTGTCAGTACCCCGCACTCTTTACTGCTTCGCTGTGGCAATACGAAAGCCCTCTACTGTCTGGGGCAAACGGCTTTGTAAGTAGACAAAAAATCCTAACTAGTAATATAAGGCTCGATTTGATTGAAGCAAAATATTGAATGTTCACTTTTGTCTCTGAAAAAACTATACCAAACCACCATGAAGATTCTTCCTCGTTCGGCGTTGGGTGTACGCGGTGATTCACGTGATTACCCATTTGCATGCATGCCGGGTTTTCCCCTACTGTGCGTGAACACTTTTGACGACAAAGATGTTCAATCAAATCAAATTGGACCGCATGATAGGTCGTTTGTGCATGAATATTGGTTTATTTCATAAAAACTTGCAATTCTGACAACTATGCATGATGGAATGAAGTGAGGTGTTTATAAGATGTTCCAGTTTTCTGTAAAATTCCACGGATTCGTCGACTACTAGTGTAGCAATAGTGCTTGGGTCATCACACTATCGGTGCAGGGGATGTCAGCCTCCGACATGAACTACAGCCAGGACAGCTGTATAAAACACGTACGACATGATGTAGACTCGATCACAGCCGAGAAGGTATCGTTATCTATTTTCTTTAGAAAAAACGCAATATTGTAGACAATTCAACCCAGAAATGTTGTAATTAATAGAATAATGGAATCATGCCAACTTACAACTTCAAACTTAAATTATATCATATGCCACAGCCACAACTCCATTAAGGCCGCTATCTTGAACAGTGAAACGCATATAGCTTTCCATTGCACAATTAATAGCTGCCTAATGCTTTTTATACCATTATTTTTGCCATGGCAGTCAAAAAACAAGAACCAAAACACCTCAACTTGCATCTGAGTGCAAGAAGAACGTACCCATGCCAAACGTACGAAACGAAATGATAAACACTAAACTGTAGTGTCGGTTAATTGGAATCATAATTTTTAGTATTGAATTAAGTGCATTTTAATATTTTTAAAAGGACTGAATTTAATGGAGGAATAATATTTTATTTAGGATTGCACTTTTCACTTCCAATGATTTAAAGCCAACACAATTAAATTTAACCCTGGTTCATTATTTGTATAACGCTGCCGCATTTTTTTAATGATCATGCGCTTGTCTTCAGCGTCAAACACACTAGGTTGCCCGCGTATGGTAAAACGTGCCACTGAGAGAGCGCACGACATGATACGCGCATAAATGCGTTCAAAATTTTTTCCAGCGATTATAATATGTATGTTGCAGGAAGTTTTAAGATGCAGACATGAATAGTCCTTATTGATATTTGTTGTATTTGATATTGGTATATTTGATTTTTGATTTTTGTGTATTGTTATTTTTACTTGATTGCAGGGCTTACTAATGGTCAGCATGGCAGCAAGACCCAAAAAGAACGCAACCGAGAGTGGATTAGAAGTCCCTTCTGAAGGGAAAAAAACTGCAAAACAAGGACCTAAACAGCGTCGCGTACAACTTGGTTCACTTCCAAAATTGATTCTTCTGGAAATATTAATAGAACGAAGACACAATAACACTGTTCTGTTGCCACTACACTGGGTTGTTGGCCGGATGTTACGATGAGTGGAGACCAATAGGGGACATTGTATCGGTGCCAGCCAGAGGCAGTTATTTGACTTCTCCAGAGGCAACATCTTTTTTTTACAAACACTTGGCAACAAAATATAAAGAATCGTTACACATTCAAAGAAAAAACCAATAGTGAGGGGAAACTAAGACTTCCCATTCAACGAGGATGCTTTTCAGATTCTGCAAACTTGTGGAAAGCGTATTACTAAGTCTGTGGAAAATATAAATAGATAGCTTGAGAGACTTGGATGATATCCTGAACCGATGGTTTACAGAATCGTAAATGAAAATCTAGACTTTTCATTATCATCAATTGGAACTGTGAAGTTTGGTATTTATTGAAAGACGTCCTTTGGTTGGGAATTACACTGCTAGTGGAGTGTGCACATACAGACATAGAGGATTACTATTGTATTTAAGTTGTGCGTGACGTGGATGAAATGCCATTGAACTCCCTGAGTATTAAGCACCTTGCATTAATGGACCATGAATCTTCCGGATTTTTAGACTATGCATTTTACATGATAAATAGAAATGTTAGCTTGTTGTATATTCTTGTGTACTATAGGGTAGGCCTGCACTGCTGCTGTTTAATCGGTAAAATAAGGTTGAATGAATTTGGTTGCTCATTTTCAGTTTCAATCAGAGAATGGCGTAGTTATTTTTGTAATAGCTCATGTCTATGTATGCTTGGAGTCCTTGGTGTCCACCACCACCACCCCAGTATGATGACTTTCCCCATGTTGTAATATCAGAATTAGCAATTTCTATTTGTATTCGCTTGCCAACTAAAAGCAAAGACCCGCTTGTCCAGAAAATGTTGCAATCAGCTTTGCAGGCTATTTTGAACAACTATCATATCACAAGTGATCAGGTGATTTAGGGTTGTGTCATAAAGACACTTGCAAAATTCATTTTTTTCTAAAAAATTAAATATTTTACTTTCAGCTATCACAAGTCACGTTCTGGTTTCAAACGGGAAGCACTTTTTACAAAGTGGAAAAGCACTGATTACGTTTTAAAAATGCCCCACCACGCTCAGGAAGCCCCACTAAACGAAAAACTTAAGAGTAAAGAAGAAGAGAATGTTAATCTGCAAGATCAAAGGAGAAGAGTATGAAAGAAGAGTTAGATAGGGTTAATGATGAAAAAATGATGAACTAGAACGAAAGTGCACAGGCTATCTAATCCCAAGAAAAGAAAGACCAGGTGAGAGAGGGAAGACTAAGCGAAAAAATTGGTGTTTTGTATAGCAATTCCCAGAAAAGACGGCATAAAAGACAAAAGATTGAGGCACTGTGCAAATGGCCTTAAATGATTTGGCCACAGGAGGTTGGAAGCCTTTAAATTACTTTAGAGAGTGAATTGGTGAAGACGTGTGAAGTAGTGATTGTATGGAAAAAAGTGGTAGGGAGGTTCGCAAAGCCTATTCTGTGATGATGTGGATGAATTAATTTTCATCCTGGATAATCATAACATGCTGAAGGGGGTATCACGAGTTAGCACAACAAAAAAAAAAAAAAAACGTCGAATCTCCCCAAAGCATGCCAGGGGTAATAGACAGGCGGTCACAACTCAACAAATCGATCAATATCAGCGAAAAGTAAATGGTCCATATCCTGGTGTTGTGTGCTACTGCCTGAGGGAATCTCTTATGAAAAAAAGCTAACCGATCCAAAGAGAGGCCATCTCTAGCCAAGGGGGAAAAGTTCGAATCAAACTAAGTGGTGATGGTACCAGGATTACTTGCAAACAAGAATTTGTCCATCCTCTCATATTACTCTTGTAGAGAGGACACCTGATGTCAGGAACATGGAAAACTATCTTTTGGACAATAGTGAACATGCAAGAAGATAATGCATCCATTAAGGTTGCACTCAAAGATCTAATTGAGGAATTTGAAAGTTGACAGAAATAATGTAGCTGGAAAAACAATTGTGAAAAGAAAAGTACCCGGGGGGGGACCTCAAATACCTAAATCAAATCATGGGTATTGCTGGGTTTGGTAGTACGTACTCCTGTTTATGGTGCCGATGTTCACGCCAAGAAAGATATGATTACCACAAAAATGTGTCTATGACAACCCACAATAGGAAGCACGCACGATTCAGGATATTGTTGCATGCTCACATAAGAAAAAAAACGACAAACAAAATTTGAACTGCCCAGGGAAGCGCCTATTCATTTCAGTACCGGGTCCACAGGGTGATTTTCCTGACACGCTTCACCTTTGTCTACGGATAAGTGATCCGTTAGTACGTCACCTCTCTTTACCTTCTTTGCAATAAAAAATGGACAATGTTTCCAAAAGTGGTAAATCACAAAAAGATAGAAAAATATGCAAACATTCAAAATTTGAAAATTGTACATGATGTGTGGTGTTTCTGACTGGGCTTTTTTTGTAAAGGATGGGAAAATTGATCATCGGCATTCAGATGACAAGAGCATAGAAAGCTTTTACAGGAAAATAGATCTTGATGCTCTAATACCTACCCATCCTAAATTAGAAGAACTGAAATTCTTGGCAGGAATTCCACTTTTATTGAAAAATGCACAAGATATTTATCGGAAAATGAAATTGGATCAGTTTGAAAACATCTGCAAAGGACTGGGTAGATCTGATGTACAGGGTAATTGGAGTACAGATATTACACCATAGATGCACGTTTGGCCTATCATGTTCCAGAAGCAATGCGATTACATGGAAATATTGGGAATTTCTGCCAGCAGGGTTTGGAAAAGTGAAGATTGGTAACCAAATGGTATCATCGACTACTAATGTTGGAAGCGACGTCAATGGGACAAATCATGGCTAAACAGCACAGGTTGCACATGCTCAAAGATACATGTAAACGAAAGCCAAGGTGGGTTGTGTTCCGTTGCAGGCAATGCAACAAGACATAGGTCATAAAACAAAAAGAACCTGTGGGAATCGTATGATAACTAACAGGAACCCATGTATTTTAATTTTTTGTTACAAGCTGGCGTTCTGTTGTGGTTAGCAGAAGAAGTCTTTTAAATGTTGGTACGTCGCCTACATGTACCTTGGAAAACACACGTGAACCTGTGCTTGTTTGGATGTGCTCACAATTTAAAAAAGCTTTTTAAGTTAAATGTACAGCAGAAGGGATGTGGAAATTGGAAATGATTGCCAATTTACATAGCAGTGTAGGCCTACTAGTATAAAATAAGTACATGTACAGGGCTACCAAGTAAACCCTTGAAAAACTATAGGCTAAAATAGAGGCAACTAAAACAAGAATAGATAGGGGAAATATAGGGAATGATAAACAAGAAAATTATAGGAAAATATAGGAATTTATATGATCGTGGGCACCTTTCCATTGTATATCGGCAATTTTAATACATTAGAAAGATATGTGCCTAACATTTGTGCTATCTTTGGACGTATTGACTATATCAGATGATACTCCAATGTTGTGGGTGATTACATTAAATGAGGGGGGAAAGTGGAAAATGCGGTCTGGACTGTAAAAACCTATCCCCTGACTTGCATCGTGTATTTAAGATTCCAGTTTTCCGAAGCATGTAATTATGTCAAGTATGACTCTATAATGTCAAGTCATTGAAGTTTGAACCTTATTTAGACCTTGGACCCAAAATCCATAGGCAAGCGGTTGCACCATGTTTCTTTGTGGAAAAAGTTGTGTTAGGTTTTCTAATTTTTTTTAATTATTCAATTTGGGATAAATGAGGAAGATGAGCATCAACCTATCTGCACAACAGGTGATTGGTACCAAAACTCAAAGAGGTCAAGGAATTCAAATATCTAGGGTCCTATGTATTTGCGGACAGCAAGAAAGACAAAGGAAAGCTTGGAATGCCTGCAATAATAAACTACACCACTTATGGCCAATCTGGTATCTCTCCAATTCAACCAAAGCTGAAATTCTTTAGAGCCTGTGTAGAGAGATCCTGATGGGTTGTTTTACAATCCGGGTACCTCGGCTGTCTCATTGGGGTGAAAAATGGATGTCATGAATATTTTCAATATTGATCTGTTTTTGCAGGGTAGCAAGCCGAAACCCACAACCCCCCCCAAGAAAGTATAATTCAAAATTTTGAGGCGTCTCACATGTCATGCACAATTTTTATGATTGATGAAATATCACACTTTCGGAGGAGGACAAGTTTTGACGGAACACTTCATTCATGTCTACATTTGGGGGAAAACACAAAGTTGCTTGATTATTTTCAGTATTAATGTTTTTTGTATTATAGATAAGTCAAGCAGTATGTTTACCAAAAATTGGGAGGTGTCAGGTCTTCAGTAACAATTTTATGGCTATTGAAATTCGGTCGGAAGGACACCAGAATTTTGACGGCACACTGACTTCTAACATTAGATCATGCGATACAGGAAAACTAATGGTAGCCACCAATGTTACACAAATGTATTAAGAACATTAAACTAGAGTTTTTACAGAAAATATCACAAATCAATCTTCAATTTAGTTAAGCTTTATTGGCCTAAATAGGAGAGGACATTTTTTGACGGAAGTTACCACTAAATTCAAACCGACACAACATGGTACAAATGGTCACATTCTTTTCAGAGTTCTGATATGTAATCACCTTGCCTTCAAAATATATTTCGGAATCTGAATGTGGAATGTTGTCCAATGTTCTTTATGACAGTGCTGGATTACCAAATATTAACCTAATCAAATGAGACAGTGATTTTAAGCAATTTTCACACATATGTACACATTTTGTTAGTCATCAAGCATTTCAAACGGTTTTTTTTCTTTGCAGCTGTAGGTAGTGCCCTTGGTGGTATGTAAGTTGGCATAGTACAATTATGTAAAAGTACAGTCATTGTTTTTTATTTTGGTGGGTCAAATGTAGTACTTCAGCCAATAGGAGGTCCCTGATGTCAAAACAAACCCTTATAGATCTGAGACCGGACCATGAAGAAACGAGCGTACAGGATAGACTGGATGGAACCTACACCAAGCTTCTTATGTTGAGTACAAAAAAATACCCTGGCGTGAGCACAAGACACAGCACAGATCTATGGAGATATCCTCCAATTTCATCTTCTGTTGCCAAACCCCGTGCATGATTTGCGGTCATCATCGTGAGATGATCAAGTAGTCTCAGACATTACCATGCCCAAACAGGTCGTCGCCCCTTAACTACATTGATGTGATGCTCGAGACATTCCAGAAGGGTCCATCTGACATCCCCCAAACTTAATGACAAACAGGGGACATTGGTGGCGCTTTACTGATGAACAGCATCTCGGCTGCGGCTGTTAGATAGTAGGGAAACCTCACAACTTCATGTGGAAAAATTGTGCACATACTTCCTGCTATCATCTGGCAAAACAAATGTTAGACAGTAGGAATAAGCCTCTGCTATTTATCAACACTTTTATGTAACAATTGTCAATTGGCAGTGCTTGAATCAACTGTACACCAATGTCTTCATTACCAAGAAAGTTGCATTTGAAATTTTTCTTCTCAAAATGGGTCAAATGTCCGGGGGCAGGGGGCGGGAGTGGAGATGCATTAAAGGTCTACCTGTGTACACCAAGTCCTTACCAATGGGGGGTTCTTTTGAGCAAATTTGGTGGCATAGGGAGCATAGGGGGAATTTTCTCCCTCATTTTTCTTTCTTCCTCCTTCCTCCAGTTCCCCCCCCCCCCCCCCCCCCCCCCGGTCCTAAAGAAAATGACAATTTTGGCCAACAATAGCGATTTGGGACAAAAAATTCACCAAATATTTGGGAAATCAGTGATCTTTGGGCCAAAATTTTCCCCCCAGAATTTTCACTGAACTGCCCGGCCCCCCAAAAATTTTTCCCTTTTTCCTCCTCTCCCCCCCTTTCCCCCCCCCCCCCTCCCACAGAAAAAGAGGTCGGGTGCTGCCTAGGTGACCTTGACCTTTGACCTACAATCTTGAATCTCATAGCCAAATGTTATGTTAGCTAATATGGTCCTTTGGTGCAGAATTGTCATTTCTCAAACTCCCTTCAAAACATGGTTAAAAAGGCCAAAATCTTTCTGGGGCTTGTCCCCGATGGCCCCTAAAATTTCTTGGTTAAAAAAGATACATATTGTAAGCGAATCCTAAGAAAGGTATCTTTTCTAACCAAAATTACCCTTATAAATGGGTAGAGTTTCAATCCTCACTGCCACACTCAAACAACCAAACGGAGTAGCCAATTAGTAGTTTACCATGCTGACTGCTGTATATCATCTATTGTCTGATATTATGCAAAGGTCCATGATTTCTAACAAGAAATTTTCTGATTTTACTCCAAAACAAAGGTTATACCTCAAACAGGTCCATCAAAATCCAGTAAATTTCCTAAAATTGACAAAGGGCTTGAATGAAGTTGACTTTTTACTTATACAACCAGCTAATTAAGATTGGAAATATACCAATTTTGTAGTGCTTGTTTTTAAAACACCTTGTAAAATGCACTTTTTAACTCTGAGAAGTCATAGTTTTCATCAATTCTGTGAAAAAAACAGCCAAAAACAAACATCTTAATTTCTGTGGAGAAAAATTTAGGGAAATATCGGTGATGTTGGAACGTTATAGGGATTTATATGGAGAGGGTAAAAAATATAAGGAAATAGATTATAAGGGCCGCTTGTAGCCCCTGCATGTATGAAGCAATGAAAAAATTGCTCTACAGGAATAACTGACCACATTTGCATTTTGGAGGTTTAAAAAAAAATCAACTGCATGCAGTCAAGTGGCTAACATAGGTATCTTGCAAAGATGACTGAATTAAAGTGTAAAAAAAAGAGTGAGCAAATTGAAATTTTTATTACAGCTTCTGTATTGTAGCATAATTTGCTCAAACTTGCAAATTATTTCTCACAAATAATACAGAATCTGTAAAAAACAAATTGCCAAATTTGATTTTGGCCTCCACTCTTTTACACATTAAAATCAATTCAGATTGCCTGTAGAACACTTTTGCTTTTTGCCTGAAGGTATTATAATGCTGTTGCATGTAGGCTGAAAATAGTACATGAATATTAGGAATTAACATTTTTTTAGGATCGACTTTCTAAAATTTGTGTTACAAATTTACATTGTCATCAGACTTTTGCTGAAGAAAAGTGAAATGAAATGTACAGTGCATACATGTACCTGTACTGTCATTTTATAGCATTACCTTGCCAATATCGGCTCATGTACATTGTGTATCCATGTAACGTGGCCGTTGAACACATTTTTAACTGTTTCTTGTACATTGTACATGTCAAGCCCAAAGCCACTGGTTATTGTTAAAAAATCAGATAATTGAGCCTATTTTAAGAATAAATTCAGGTTCAATTTTGTCAAAAAGCAAAAAAAAAAAAAAAAACAAAATCTTACAAAAGGCATTAGTGTTATTATTTTTAGTAGGAGAAAACACATAAAACCCACCAGATAAAATTGATATTTGAGGAACTGAGAAGTCTATGCAAGCTAAATCTTAACATTTTCACTTTTTTGTGTGCATGTTTTTTTTTTTCTTTTTTTTGAGTACACCATTTAGATTGTACTTAATATGGAGTACCAATGAAAGGATGTGTACCGGTGATGGAGTCAGTCCACCCCATCTGGTCGGGTCAACTAGCATCCGATTCCTTTGTACTTCGGTAAAGTGTGATTTTAAAATGACAATAAGATATCTAAAGTAAGTCCACATTTAAAAACTGAATTTAATGACAATTGTATTGCCATAATACATGAATACAGGTATGGAGATCCTGGTGTCAGAGTAGAGTTCTTAATGCAATTGCATGCCAATTATTATGGCAATGTTTATCATTGAAATTAAGTTTTAATGCCTAACTGTAAGATATTGATGGAGTTATTTTACAAAGCACACTTTAAAGAACAACAACGGACTCGGATTCTTGGGACTTGGACTAGGATGGGGTGGACTCGACTCCAGCATAAGTGTACATATAATGGTAGATGAGCGGTTTAAATAACGTGCAGTTTATCACAAAATAATGATTTTAGATTAGATCTATTTTCATTTAAGACCAAAAAATGTCTCATAATAGATTGGGCAAAAATATTGTGCTATCTATGGTTTTAGAATAGTGAGCAAAGTATTATGATGTAGGCCCAATTCTTTTTATGGTGTTTGGTCTTTTCCTTCTTAATCTTTGTTTGGTCGTTGGTGTTGGGTTTTTTTTGCACTTGTAACAATTTTTTGTTCTGAAACTGAAAACAAAAGGACAATCTGGCTCGTCGCAAAGGGTTGTGCGGCAAAAGTTGACTCAAATGTAAATGTGCTTAAACATGTCTGACGTGTGTATGTCACAAAAATTGTTGTTTTTTGGGTTTTGCCCAAACAGCTGTTTTTAAAACACGACCATCTTGTAACTTGCCATTGCAAAGACTAAAGATTCCAACTCTCAAAGGACGTTCTAACAATATCAGATATGTAGGTGATTGTATGATATGTAGACTTAGTAAATATTGCATAGGTGTATTTTTGTACTCTTCCATGTATTTATTTGTATGTATCTGTACTTTTATATTTGTTCTGGTGCTTCTACATTACTCAGGAACATTAAATAGTGTGCAGAACCTATTAATGTTAAAAAAGTACAGGTACACAGTACCATGCATGCTTTGCATGTAATTAAAAGTGCAGGTGTGGGTAAACAATTTTATTCTTAACGCTAAAATGTAATGTTCCAAAAGGTGCAGCTGATATTCATTAACTTTCAGTAGTATGGAAATGAAGCTGATTAAATAATTTTGATGGTGCAAAATTATACTTTTTAATATTAATATTAAAAGGCAATTAAACTGTTTCAGAAAGTTACCTAAACATCTGTTTGCTGAAAGCAGTGATAATAATTTATGATATATTTCCAACTGTTGTACATTGCACGTGGAATATTTGATATTTCCCTTAAACTTTGTAGTGTTGATCCCAATCAAGTAGGTCCCAAAAATTACCATAAAAGTGGTTGATTGGAGTCATCTAAAAATGATTAAAATTTATTAAAGTTTTCCTTTGGCAGTATGAAATTTCCTTTATGTGCAATTACGCATGGCTACCATGCATGTAAAGTGATTGATTTTTCAAAAATCAAATCTTAAATAAATTGAAAAAATACAAAACCAAAAAAAATGTGTACATTATTGGACCACCCAAATTACATCATGTTAAGAGTGGAACATCAATTTCTTTACTGGTTATGCCGTTAAAATTCTGGATTGATACTTTTTCAGCCAATTTCAATCTGCAATTTACGTAAGAACAGAGACGTACCTATAATATGGATTCAGACTTTATTAATTATTAAATGTAAAATGTGTTTAAGAGTTTATTCTTAACATTGAGGTCTGCATGAGTTTTGCCTGTTTTCCTTTCATATTTTTAAGTAGACTAGTAATGTGTTTGTGTGTGCTGTCATAATTTTGGTAAAGAAAAGGAAAAGAAAAGAATGGCTTTC
>JAMKCH010020058.1:0-31303 GCA_023653785.1 Ophioderma brevispina | reverse complement strand
TGCGAATCACTCATGCCCGTGCTCCTAAAGTGTACGACTACAAACTGGGAGAACATACACTGGAGGAAACAAAATGCCATTCATTCCTCGGAATTGACATATCTCATAATTTATCATGGAATAATCACATTAACCGTATTGTATCTACTGCTAACAGGCAATTGGGTTTCATACAAAGAAATTTATATTCATGTACGAAGCAGATCAAACCGCTTACATGTCTATAGTACGCCCTCACGTTGAGTACGCTTCCTCCGTGTGGGATCCATACCAAAAAGAACTCACACAGAAAATTGAAAGGGTTCAACGGAGGGCAGCCCGGTTTGTTTCTAACGATTATAAGAAAACCAGCAGTGTTTCTTCCATGCTCAAGAACTTAAACTGGTCACCTTTAAAGGACCGGAGAACAGCGAATCGCTTAACCAACTTTCAGAAGGCAAGGGAGAGACTCCTACCCCTGCCGGTCGACGACCTCCTTCTGCCGCTCCAACGTCCTTCAATGCACCATCATTCCAACTCATATCAACTCATTACTGCCAACAAGGATTGTTACAAACATTCATTTTGGCCGCAGACAATATCGGACTGGAACAAACTACCCTACCACATCACTACCATTAATAAGCCAGATATCTTCAAGAAGCAAGTTATTAACCACTTTAATTAGCAAGACTAAATCAACATCATTTCGCACACCTCAACCTGTTCGTTTGGCTTCACCTGGAGCGTTGAACAGTATAGATACAGATTGGCACGTGCTGGTTTTACAAAACCAAATCCCATCGACATATGGATTTATGTGGTGCCTGTCTTCTCAACAGCTCCCGATACTCCTGGGTCTAGCCAGGAGTAAGGGTGGCGTAAAATACCTTAAATACCCGAATAATCAATGAGCTTGTTATTATTTTAGACAAGATTGAAATCTGCTTGCTGCTGCTTTTAACCTTTTAAAAACCTTCATGCGCTTTTTAACAAGCTTGCTGTTTTTATTATAATTGCTTGTGTGACTGTATTTTGATGTGATTGCCCTCAACGACTTTTTTAAGTGTCGTGTTTTAACCCTTCGCATGATCTTTGTTTACAAGGATTTTGGTGTGAATTTAACTAGTTTATAAACTTGTTTATGCATCTGTATGAAATGCTTTCACCTGAAAAGTAGTTTTGTCTGAAACAATCCTTTTCCTGCCTTACTAAAACACTGCATTCCATTATGACTAGAACTGTACTGGTAGTGGATAATAATAAAGAATCCAGTAATGTTAGCAGTCAACAAAAGCACTTATTGAGTAATACAGGGGGTCAACAGAATCTGCATCCTCATAATTATAATGAGCACGATGCGGAATGCCACCGTCCAGTCAATGTGCTCTTGAATAGACGTGACTATTTGCTTGATAGAGGTAAGGCTCTTACAAAGAAGTTCAATGCCTGTGATTGATTAAACGTGCTTCAATATACAAAAGCCAACAATTTCATATTGGAATTTAGTGCAGTGTATTATGAAGCGTATAAGAGGGCCATAACAGATTACTACCAACATAACTCTGACTCTTGTCAGCGGTGGTAAATGTTGATGAAGCTATTGAAGTTCAACGTGTGATTCGCATAAGTCATAAAAAGGGTAACGGTGAACCAGGTAGACTTAAGTACGTCCTCAATTTATATCACACTACAAGTAAGCTGATGGTGAATGGTCCTAATAGGCGACAATTTGAAAACGATGTTTTTCCTGTTGTTGCTGAAGCAGTACAGCAACGTATGGACAAATTGAATCCCACCGTTATAAAAGGCAAATTTAAAGCAGCCATCGCAAATAGTCAGAATCAGAACTACATGAAAGCAAACAAGAGAGGCAAGAGAAAAGCTACCAGTTATCCTGCTACTGCTGATAATATTTCCTTGTTATCTCATCTTGGCTCAACTAAACGGTCTAAAATGAACTTACAAACAGTCGATAACGGTCATCAATGCCAAGTAACCACCACAGATGGTTTTCAAGCTTTTTCAACAGCAGCCTAATAACAACACTGCTACTTCCACTGGTGTTGCTTTAGCATGTCTTTCTACAGCTCACTGCCATCAGCGTCAGAGTATCAATGATTGTGTTTCGACTGATGCACTTCAGCATCCTGATACTGATTTTGCTCCTTCATCGCTCAAGCATGTTACTGAATTCCAGCAACATCATAATACCAGTCCTGTCTCCATTGATATTGCTACCTTCATCAATTCAGCCATGTCCTGAATTGCAGCGGCAGCATAATACGGCAGCTCCGTGCCTCTACTGATATTGCTCCTTCAATCACTTCAGCATGTCACTGAATATGATTGCAGCAGGCAGTCAGCATAAGACCAGTCCTGTAAGCCATGATATTAATTGCTCCTTCATCACCTCCAGCATATGCAAACGCATTCCCATCAGCAGCATAATACCGTGTCACTGTCGCCACTGATATTATTGATTCTGTGTCAAATTCAGCCAATTATTACGCCTCATACAGACTTACCAGCAGCAACTCTTACCAACAGTCTGCAAACTCACAATAATACTAGTTTTGCCGCTATTGCCTCACCATCTCCTCAGCATCTTATAGGTTCACACATCAGAGTATAGTACCTTAATCCTGCATTTGATGAGTTTCTTTAAAACCAGCACAACATCAACTGTTAGACTTGCAGCAACAAATTGTAGTGCCGAAACCATGTACTAAACCATGCACCTGCAAGAAATTATTAGAGTATCACAAAGACCACGGGAACTAGTAGTCAGAGGTTAAAGCAACCTAAATCACTGGCTAAGGGAAAACTGGTTCAGCCAATGTGGAGAGCACAAGATTGTATGAGGTTAACAACCTACGCCTATGGTGGTCATAGTTCATTATCAACAGGATTCTTGTGATACCCTAAATAAAAAGGCGGCCAAAGCACCAGGGAGCAAAGGCAAAGCAACCACCAAACCTCGTACTAAAGCAACTCGCTAATGTTGCTATGGACAGTGATCATACTCATACCTGACTCCATAGCTTAGATCCAGATATACTCCTCACACAGAGATGGGGCATCAGAGATTCTTATTCATTTTTACTGCTTCTTCAAAAAACTATGTGATTTTGACATGTATAAACAAACCTCAACTTTTCTCGACAAAAGAGAAAACAACTTAAGGCTTGGGAGAAACAACTCCTGTCACGTGAACAAGATCTTGCTCTTAAGGGAATCAATTTGCCGCCTGAAGCATATAACAAAACTCTTGAAAATCGATCAAACGAACTGAGGACGACAACCAACTTCTCAAAATTCAGCTTAGTACGGTGAAAAGTCTTCACCAACAGGGTCAATGAGAAATTCTACACCCAACCACGTCTGGAGATAGAATTCAGCTTATGGAGAACCAAATCTTACAGAATAGAATGGCTTGCCTTGAAATACAACTAAAGCAACATGGACAGAACTTCTTCAAGGGTTGTTTACTGAGTGTCAGATCATAAAACATGGGGATGGTCGTAATGCACAACTAAAATCATGCAGCAAGGAACAGATCATTGCCAGAAGGCACTAAATTAGATGGTCAGGTGGAACAAAACATAGTCACTGAAGTGTTTACCTTCAACTCCCCATCCACCACAACAGCAGACCAGAGGAATTCTCCACGGACTTTCCTTGTTCGAACCAGGCGGGAATCCAGCATAGGAAACTCAACTTCCCCTGCAATAAAGTTCCAGTCTCACTTCGGTCTACCTTCAGGCATGGAAAATAACTAAACAAAAATACCAAGCGGCCCTTTATGAAACTTTACAGCAGCAAGTGTGTATCCTCCTACGTTCAAACGCAGCTACTCATACTAGTGCTGCAAAGCCGCAGCAGCCTTTTGCTCAATTGCCTCAGCAACATCAGTCTTTGATTCTCCCAACAGCAGAGCTCCAGAATCCAGTGCAGACCACGACAACACAACATCTTAACAATCAATGACTCTGCATCTCCAGTACTAGCCCGAACAATTTCCATTACTGAGAGGTCTCAAGCAACTCATCACTTGCTCAGTGGGACAATGTGTGTGGCCGCAAACTCAAATACAAGTCCCTCCCTCACAATTTAAACCAGCAATCCAACAAGTTGTGGGCAAATAGGGTGGTAACAGCACCCATGCATGGATACCAATTACTGATGCACTTGTTAGATCAAGTGTCAAACCATATCTTCCAAGCTCATGGATGCAAAAAGTAGGAGTACCGGTTGAGGAGCTACAGACAACAGGAAGAACCCAAATTATGAAGTACCTCATCATTAAGAGTTTGTCTACCTAGATGCTCTAATTGAATACAGAGAGCATCAGGCGTAATCCAATAACAGCCTAACACGATCAGAAGATCAACGATTATAGTAGAAATATCAGTCGAAATGAGGAGCATAAAAATACTACATGCAATGCTAACATACCAGTATGCATCGTGAACAACCAGTAAGAAAATTGCACAGAGTTTTCACTGATAAAAAAAAAACAATACCCTGACTAGGGATACTCATGACAGCGAGTAGCAACTGGCAGTGTGGATAGCAGAAAGCAACGCAGTGAATTAAAAGCCCGCCCATGGGTAAGTAGATAAAAGGTCATAACAACTTACCGATGACAAATAATTTGACTTGGCGCGGAGGAAGTCTACTAGTGATGAGTATCTCACTATAGAGAAAAGGGCAGGAACTTATCACCAATTAATCAGCAGATCTGAACACGTCGAGAGTACTCAGACCGGAACTTGTAGAAGAGGCATTTTCGTGAAAATCAGGTCTTTGGACTCCTGTGACCCCAAATGACCTTGAATCAAAATTTCATTCAGGTCTCTTTTGTGGGGGATGTCAAGGTGCATCACATACATGAGTCACGTGATCATACTATGTAACCTGTAAAAGGATAGTGATGGAAGAAAACGTATTGATGTTTTTGACCTTTGACCCCTAAACCATGGTTCATGTAATGGTTTCATAATGGACTTTATTGACCTCTCATCAGTACTACAGGGTGGGATAAAAAGATTTTCTATTTGACCTTGTTTAAAATTTTACACACAGTAATATGTTTTGACTCTGTGACCCTAGATGACCCCTATTTACCTCTTGACCCATTAAAACTTTTTGTAAAGGGGCTCAAGCTATTCATATGCATGACTCCCACGATCAGGTTGCTTAAGCTGTAGGAGGATTAGTGATTTGAAGTGTCACGTAATTTGAAGAGTTTGACCCTTTGACCCCTAAACCATGGTCAAGTTGAGAAGTCATGTTTGACTTTTATTACCTCTCATCAAGTCCTATAATATGGGCTAAAATGATTTTCTATTTGACCGTATTTTAAAATTTTACACACAGTAAATTGTTTGACCCCTGTACCCCCAAGAATGACCCCATATGGACCTCTTGACCCATAACTTTTAGAAAGGGGCTCAAGCTATTCATATGCATGACTCACACGATCAAGTTGCTAAATCTGTAGGAGTAGTGATTGAAGTGTAACGTAATTTGAAGTATTTTGACCTTTGACCCCTAAACCATTGGTCATATGAAGTCATGTTGAATTTTTTAACCGCTCATCAAGTCCTATAAGATGGGCTAAACAGATTTTCTATTTGACCGTTATTTAATTTTCACACAGTTAATATTGTTGACCTCTGTGACCAGATGACCCCATATTGACCTATTGACCCATAACTTTTCTAAAGGGGCTCAAGCTAATTCATATCCATGACTCACACGATCAAGTTGCTTAATCTATAGGAGGAGTAGTGATTGAAGTTGTAACGTAATTTGAAGTATTTTGACCTTTGACCCTAAACAATGGTCAAGTGTAAAGTCATGATTAACTTTTTTGTAGTGTTGATCAAGTCCTACAAGATGACAGTATTATTTTTTCTGAGATTTAAGCTAATTTCTAGAATTTCTTGCATGGGTTAACGTTGTTGACCCCTGTGACCCTATCGTTACCTTTGACACATCGGGTCATGTCACAAGTTTCTTGCATGTACTTGTCCTTGTGACCAGTTTTGGTTTTATGGGATGTTCCATGTCTTAGATATTAGCATGTTGACAGAAGAAAGAGGAACTAGACTTAGTGCTCGTTGCAAGAGCAACTTGTATATGTTAGGCGGGGAAGAATAACCCTCGATTACTGACCTGATTGACCTCTCTACTCATTACTTTTTGTAAATTCCTCAAGTCATTTAATGCATAAGTCACACAATCACGTTCCATCTGTAAGAGTGGTGATTTGAAATGTACTTAATTTGAAGTTTTTGACCTTTGGACCCCTTAACCATTGTTCAAGTGATAAGTCATAATTGACTTTTATTGACCTCTCATCAAGTCCTATGAGATGGGCTAAACAGATTTTCTATTTGACCTAATTTGAAATAAATTTTACACACAGTAAATATGTTTGAACCCTGATGACCTCACATGACCCCGTATTGACCTTAATTGACCCACAATTTTTGGTAAGGGGCTCAAGCTAATTCATATGCAGGACTCACACGATCATGGTTGCTTAATCTGTAGTGAGGAGTAGCGATTTGAAGTGTAACGTAATTGGGAGTATTTTGACCTGGACCCCTAAACATGGGTCAAGTGATGAAGTCATGATTGAAACTTTTATTGACCTCTCATCCGCTCCTATGAGATGAGCTAAACAGATTTTCTATTTGACCTTGTTTAAATTTTACACACATAAATGTTTGACCCCTGTGACCTCACATGACCCCGTATTGACTTTGAACACAATTTTGTTAAAGGGCTCAAGAATTCAGGATGCATGGATCACCACGATCAGGTTGCGTAATCTGTAGGAGGAGTAGCGTTTGAAGTGTAACGTAATTGGAGTATTTGACCTTTGACCCCTAAACCATGGGTCAAGTGATGAAGTCATGATTGCTTTTATGAACTTTATCATGCAGTCCTATGAGATGAGAGCTAAACAGATTTTATATTTGACCTTGTTTAAATTTTACACACAGTAAATAGGTTTGACCCCTTTATGACATCAGGATGCCCCAATGACCTCTTGGGACCAAATAATTTTGTAAAGGGTCTCAAGCAATTCATATGCATGACTCACCACGCATCGGTACATAATCTGTAGGAGAGTAGTGATTGAAGTGTACGATAATTGAAGTTTTTGACCTTTGACCCTAAAACATGGCGTCAAGTATTGAAGTCATAGATGACTTTTATTGACCTCTCAGTCAGGTCCTATGAGCTGAGCTTAAACAGATTTTCTATTTGACTGTTTTAAATTTTACAAACAGTAAATACCTTTGACCCCTGGACCCCTAACGTGACCTTGGACCCCCAACAAAGCATAACTTTTGACCCGTTCAACAAACCCATGCTTCTGGCCAATTGTGGTTTAAATCGATCAAGTTTATGTGGAAGAAGAAGAAGCAAAATTGTCAGAAAGAAGGAAAGAAACTAGACTTGGTTGCTCTTTTGCAAGGCCACGTTTATAAGTTAGGCGAGGAAAGAAGGAGGAGATCAAAGATGACCCCAGATTGACCTTCTCTACCCATTTGTTTTGTAAATTCTAGCAATTAATGCATAAGTCAACAACCATGTTGCATCTGTAGAGTGGTGATCTGAAATAACATAATTGAAGTATTTTGACCTTTGACCCCTGAACCTGGGCAAGTCGATAGAGTCATAATGCTTGTATTGACAATCTAATCAAAGTGCCTATGAGATGGGCTAAACAGATTTTCTTTTGACCGAATTTTAAATTTTACAGTAAATGTTTTTACCCCTGTGACTCAGATGACCCATAGTGAACTCTGACCCATATCTTTTGTAAAGGGTCTCAAGCTGATTCATATGCATGACTCAACGATGCAGTTGCCTTAATCTGTAGAAGTAGTGATTTGAAGTGTTAACATAATTTGAAGTATTTGGGGTGCACTTTGACCCGCTAAACCTGGGTCAAGTGATGAGTCCATGATTGACCTTTATTGACCTCCCATCAAGTACTTATGAATGGGCTAAACAGAATCTTCTATGTGAACCTGTTTTAACTTTACACACAGTAATGAGTTGTTTGACCACTGTGGACCTCAGATGACCCCATATTGTACCTCTTGACCCCTAACTTTTGTAAAGGGGCCCAAGCATGCATTCATATGCATGACTCACACGATCAGGATGCTTAATCTTAGAGGAGTAGTGATTGAAGTGTAACGTATTTGAAGTATTTTGACCTTTGACCCTAAACCATGGGTCCAATGATAAAGTCATGATTGACGTTTATTGACCGCTCATCAAGTCCTATAAGATGGGCTAAACAGGTTTTCCTATTTGACCTTATTTTAAATTTTACACACGTAAAATATGTTTGACCTCTATGACCCCCAGAAACCCTGTATTGACCTCTTTGACCCCTAACATTTGTAAAGGGGCTCAGCTAATTAATATGCATAACTCACAGGATCAGGTTTGCTTATCTGTAGGATAAGTAGTGATTTGATGTGTAACGTATTTGAAGTATTTTGACCTTGACTAAACCATGAATCAAGTGATGAAGCCATGATTGACTTTTATTACCTCTCATCAAGTACCTTGAGATGGGCTAAAAGATTTTCTATTGACCTAATTTTAAATTTTACACACAGTAAATACGTTTGACCCCTGTTGGACCCTCAGATGACCCCATATGGACCGGCTCTTTGACCCATAACTTTTGTAAGGGTCTCAAGCTGATTCATATCATGACTTACACACTTCAGGTTCTTAATCGTAGGAGGCGTATGATTTGAAGTGTAACGATTGAAGTATTTGACCTTTGACCCCTAAACCATGGGTCAAGTGATGAGATCATGATTGACTTTTATTGGGGGACTCCGTCATCAAGTCCCTATGAGATGGGCCTAAACAGATTTCTATTGACCTTGTTTTAAATTTTACACACAGTAAATAACGTTTGACCCCTGTGACCCCTACGTGACCTTTGAGACCCAAACAAAGCATAACTTTTGAACCGTTTAACAAACTCATGCTGTGACCAATTTGGGGTTTAAATCCATTCAAGTTGTGGGAAGAAGAAGCCAATTGAAAATTGTCAGAGAAGAAGAAAGAACGGTAAGAACAAATACGTTAGCGATACACCGCCTAATTAAGAAGAAGAAACTAGACTTAGTGCTCTTTGCCAAGAGCACGTATAAGTTAGGCGGGGCATAATAACCCCTAGATGACCCCCAGATTGACCTCTCTAACCCATTAATTTTGTAAATTCCTCAAATCAATTAATGCATAATCACGATCCATGTTACATCTGTAGGAGTAGTGTTTGAAGTGTAACGTAATTTGAAGTATTTTTGACTTGACCCCTACACCATGGGTCCCAAGTGATAAGTATGATTGACTCTTATTGACCGCTCATCAATTACTATAAGATGGGCTAAACATGTTTTCTATTTGACCTTATTTTGAAAATTTGTACACACAGTTAATATTTTTGACCTCTGTGACCCCAGAGTGACCAATATTGACCTTTTGACCTATAACATTTGTAAAGGGCTCAAGCTAGTTATATGCATAAATGCACAGCGTCAGGTTGCTTATCTGTAGGAGGAGCGTGATCTGATGTGTAACGTAATTTGAGTATTTTTGACCTTGACCCTCAACCATGCCATGGGTCAAGTATAAAGTCATGATTTGACATTTATTGACCTCTCATCAGTTCCTATGAGATGGGCCTACCAGATTTTTCTATTGACCTAATTTTAATTTTACACACGTAAATATGTTTGGACCCTTGTACCTCAGATTACCCCCATATTGACCTTTTGACCCATAACGTTTGTAAAGGGTCTCAAGCTGATTTATATGCATGACTCACCCTATCAGGTTGCTTAATTCTGTCAGATGAGTAGTGATTTTATGTGTAACGTAATTTGAAGTATTTTTGAACTTTGACCCCTAAACCCTGGGTCAAGTGATGAAGTCATGCTTGCTTTTATTGACCTCTCATCAAGTCCCATGAGATGGGCTAACCAGATTTCTATTTGACCTTGTTTTTAAAATTGTACACACATGTAAATAACTTTGACCCCTGTGACCCCTACGTGACCTTGACCCCAAACAAAGCATAACTTGAGAACGTTCAACAAACCCATCCTTGTGACCAATTGTGGTTTAAATCCGATCAAGTATGTGGAAGAAGAAGCAAATTGTAAATTGTCAAAAGAATAAAGAACGGTAAGAACAAAGTACGTTAGGCGATACCGCCTAACTTAAAGAAACTAGATCTGTCTGTCTACAGATCTGAACACAGGCGAGAGGACGCAGACCGGAACTTGTAGAGGTAGCATTTTTTTAGTGAAATCAGGTCTTGGACTCCTGTGCCCAAATGAACTTTGATGCAAATTTCATTAAGTAACTTTTGTAGGGGATGCCAAACTCACACCCATACATGAAAGCACGTGATCACCTTAGTAATCTGTAGAAGGGGTAGTGATTTTGAAGTGTACTTAATTTGAAGTATTTTGACCTTTGACCCCCTAAACCATGGGTCAAGTGATGAAGTCATGATTGACTTTTATTGCCGCTCCATCAAGTCCTATCAAGGGCTAAACAGATTTTCTATTTGACCTATTTTAAATTTTACACACAGTAAAATATGTTTGACCTCGGGACCTCCAATGACCCCATATTGACCTCTTGACCCCATACCTTTTGTGAAGGTGGCCAAGCCTAATTCAATTACCATGACTCACACGATCAGTTGCTTAATCTGTAAGGAGGAGTAGTGGATTTGAAGTGGTACGTATTTAAGTATTTTTTTGACCTTTGACCCCCAACCATGGGTCAAGTGATGAAGTCATAATTGACTTTTATTTTGACCTCTCAAGGCCTATGAGATGAGCTAAACAATTTCTATTTGGCCTGTTTTTTACATTTTAACACACAGTAAATAACTTTGACCTGTGACCTACTTGACCTTTGACCCAAACAAACTAACGTTTGTCGCTCGCTGACAACAGTTCACAACCCATGCTTGTTACCCATTGTGGTTTAAATCCGATCAAGTATGCGGAGAAGAAGCAATTGTCAGAAAGAAGAAGAAGAAAGAACGGGTAAGAACAAAGTAAGTTAGGCGATTCCGCCTAACTTAAGAAGAAGAAAGAAAGAAACCGTACAGAAGAAAAACACAGTCTAGTTCCTCGACTGTGTCAGAAACGGTAAGAACAAAGTAAGTTAGGAGATACCGGCCTAACTTAACTAGATCTGTCTACAGAATCTGAACACAGTCGAGAATACTCAGACCAGAGTGAACTCCTTAATGGCCTGACCCCTGTGACCTATGAACTTTGGTGAAGATCTCAAGCTGCTCGTAATTCATGGTCACGTGACCATGCAATGTTATCTGCTCTGTCGATGGAGTAGGGTATTTTGTAAAAATGAACTTTTGACCCCTGTGACCCCCAATGACCTTGATCAAAATTTTCATCAGTATCTGTTGTAGGGGGTGTCAAACTTCACACCACGTCCATGAGTCACGTGATTAATACTATTTAATCTGTATAAGTAGTAGTGGTTTGAAGTGTACAACGTAATTTGAAGTATTTTTGGACCTTGACCCCTAAACCATGGTGTAACTAGGGGCCTATGCTAGACTAAGCTATAGCCTAGCCTCGATTAGCTTTGGCTAGCCCCGTTTAGTAGGCCTACTAGGCATGCAGCTGCAGTTCCTGCACGATCTACCGGGTGGTCTATACCTTAGCTATTACCCCAGATAACATGGCGATATTGGGCCAATATAGGCCTCAATATTCTCCAACTATCGGACCAGTATTGGGCTACATTATCGGTCCAATTTGATTTGCTCAACGGCCCAACTTTGGCCAATATTGGGCCTGGGCCAATGTGTTGCACAATATTGGGGCCAATTCTTGGTAATAAGATATTGAACAATATGGGAATAATCAATATTTTTTATTGCAAATAAATATATTTTAAATAAAGTTAATTAAATAATTTGAGCTAGTCAATAGTTTCTTTTTTTTATTGAAATTGATTATATAGATAATTGTTTGAAATATTGTTTTTACAAAAACAACAAAACAACAAGAACAAACTATTGATATAATTTGTATGTTTTTTTGGGTTTTTTCCTCACCCCTGGCTATTTTTAATGCAAACAATTAGCCTTAAGCCAACATTGGGCCACGTTATCCCCATAATTGGCTCTATATTGGCTGTTGGTGGCGCGTTGCATATATTGCGCCAATATTAGACCATTAAGGATGCCGATCATGAAGCCGATATCACATTGCCAATGGAAAAACCATATGGCCCACTATGTTAGCCACGTGAGCCGGATGTCCAGATGACCGAGGGGAAACCTTGTTTGGGGCCAATATTGCGGGCTATCTGGGTTGCCTTGTCTAGCCTAGCCTAGCATAACCCCAAAGAAAGATGTGAGATTCACATTTAGGGCCTATCACCACATCCCCCCCCCACCCCACCATCAACCAACCTTGTCAGCAAGGCTGCTTGTTAAAAATCTGAAGGGTGTTTTGGTCTGAATATGTTTGGAAAACGTTTTTTTTCAAAAAACTAAAAAATTAAAAAAAAACATTGTTAACATGTCTCGTTGGACACCCGCGCTTGTTGCGTTGATGTAAATTCGCCAGAAATGGGCCTATTGCGTAATTTAGGTCCGTATTGACCGTGCCCGGCCATAAAGACAAGCTTTTAGTGTTAAGAAATAAACAAAACCTTACACACTTTTTAAAAAACATTAGTATAAAAATGAAACCTTTTTTTTACAAGTTGTAAGGTTCACTTTCGGCCTTTCAAGAGCTTTATTTTGGGGTTCAGTGTGCTTTTGCAAAACACAGAAACTTAAAGCCCGCCCTAACAGCCGCAAAATGATTAAAATGGAGAATTCGCGCATAAATGCACCAGACTTACATTTTTTCTCATATCTCAAAATCTATCAGCCCAATTGTTTGAACGAAATTTAAATGAGTACTGAGAAGGGCCTCTGCTCAAAAGGAAATTACAAGTATTACTACAGAACAATACTCAACTTCTATTATTGCCTCTAAGGGTACACACAACTATTAGAGTGGACACATCCTATATCAGTCCGAGGTTTAACACGACTGTATACCCTCTTTTGGGTATAAATGGTGAGATATTCTTAGTAATTCTGTGATTGGGGTGGAAAAGACAAAAATAAAAAAAAGGAAGCGGGTGGAGAGATGGAAGGGGGTGGGGGATTGTTACCATATTTTAATTTTAGCAGACAGGATTGAATGTGTACTGACATTTTTGAAAAAAAACTCGAAATTTTTGAATGAAATCTAAGTGTGAATCGGCGTATAAACCACAAGTGCATGCGAGCTACGAGTCGAATGAACCCTGAATATGGCATCTATAAAAAATCATTAAATATCTAAAAATCTAAACGTAAAAATGCTATCGGCAAATTTTGATATGTTGTAGAGAAATTTCTACTCTGTGTATTCATATAAATACGTATTTTCCAAAACTAAGGTAACTCGCGTTATAGCCATTAATCGGAACTATCATTTTACACCTAAGCCTATGGCGCGTGCAATGGTGGGGTGTGTAACCCTTAACCCGCAGCTAGCTATATTGAGCGCAACCGGCCCGGACCAATGCAAACAATGCGGCAACAGTTTTCTAGCGACCATGGGGTGCTTACTGCATGAATTATATCGTGTTTGGGTGTGTGTGAGGGGGGGGGGACCTAAATAGGGGGGGTGGGGAGGAGGAGCTAATAGTTCAGGCAAAATCTCGTAATACGAATTACTCTTTTTAAAAACACAGTGCCACCATGTTTTATTCGATAATCTGTCCGACTATTTGTACTTGAAGTAAAATTGGTGTCAAATGAAAGCTGTGAATTCCTGCATTGACATAATATAGGAAAAGCGGCAAAATTGGTTAATTTGTTACAAACACACTCGTACGATAGAGACCACTCGCGGCCCACCTATATCAGTACGCGTCTAGCAGACGACGTATGCATTATATTCTGTGTTAATATAGAGGCGGTTCAATATTGACATTTGGCAATAGTAGAATGGATTTTGAGGCCAATTTCCCGTTGATGGAACTGGCTGGTTTTGTTACTCAACACGTCTGATGTCTTTTGCACATGCATATTTAATTTTGGCTGAAAATATTGCAATTTTTAAGATCATGGGTCAGGTGATGGGTCAAGATTGACATTTATTGACCTCTCATCAATGTACTACAGGATGGGAAAAAAAAAGATTTTCTAATTTTGCAACCTTGTTTTAAATTTTACAACACAGTAAAGGAGTTTGACCTTAGTTGAACCCCAGATACCTTTGATCAAAATGTCATTAAGTAACTTTTGTGGGGATGTCAAGGTGCACCACATACATGAGTCACGTGATCATATTATGTAATTTGTAAAAGGATATGATTTGAAAGTGTAACGTATTTGATGTTTTTGACCTTTGACCCCTACGCCATGGGTCATGTGATGGGGTCATAATTGACTTTTATTGACAGCTCATCAAGTACTACAGGATGGGTTTAAAAGATTTGTCTATTTGACCTTGTTTTAAATTGTACACACAGTAAAAAGTCCATTGACCTTAGTGATTTCCCAGATGACCCTTGAAATCAAGAATGTCATTAAGTACTTCGTGGAGGATGTCAAGCTGCACCACTACATGTCACGTGAGCAAACTATGTAATCTGTGAAAGGAGTAGTGATTTTGAGTGTCGGAATGAGATCAAAACGAATACAAGTATTACTAGATCTGTCTACAGAATCTGAACACAGTCGATGGTACTCCCACAGAAGTGAAAAACCCTTAATGACCTTGAACTAAAGGACCCCTGTGGACCTATGAACGTTGGTGAAGGATCTCAAGCTGCTTCGAATGCATGAGTCACGTGACAGTGCATTGTAATCATGTCGTGGAAGTAGCAGTATTTTGTAACAATGAACTTTTGACCCCTGTGCCCCAATGACCTTGATCAAAATTTCATGTAAGTATCTGTTGTAGAGGGGTGTCAAACTACAACACCACATCCATGAGTCACGTGGATTATACTATTTAATCTTAGAAGTAGTAGTGTTGAATGTAACATAATTTGTAGTATTTTGACCTGTGACCCCTAAACCTGGTCAAAAGTGATGGAGGTCATAATTGACTTTTATCGACCTCTCATCAAGTACTAACGGATGGGATAAAAAATATTTTCTATTTGACCTTGTTTTTAAATTTTAACACACGTAAAGGTCATTGACCTTAGTGACCCCAGATTGAACTTTGTCAAAATGTCATTACGTAACTTCTGTGAGAGATGTCAGGCTGGGCACCACATACAGAAGTCACATGATCATACCTATGAATCTGTAAAAAGGAGAGTGATTTGAAGTGTAACTAAAATTTGATGTAATTTTGTACCTTTTGACCTTGACCCCTAAACACGGGTTAGGTGATGGGGTCATGATTGACTTTTATTAACCTCTCTCAAGTACTACACGATGGGATAAAAAGTTTGACCTTGTTTTTTTAACTTTTACACACAGTAAAGAATTTTTGACCTTAGTGACCCCAATGATCCTTTATCAAAATTTCATTAGTAACTTTTGTGGGGAATGTCAAGCTGCACAATCCATGATCACGTGATCATACTATGTAATTTGTAAAGGATAGTGATTTGAAGTGTAACGTAATTTTATGTATTTTGACCTCCCGACCTCTACATCAGGTGTCATATGACAAAGTCATTATGACTGTTTTGTAGTGTTGATGCAAGTCCTACAAGGTGACAGTCATTAGTTTTTGAAGGATTATCTAATTGTGTAGATTTTTTGCCTGTTTAACTTGTTGACCCATGTGACCCATCTTGACCTTGACACCAATCGGGTCATGCCAAAGGTTTCGTGCATGTTTACTTTCCTTGTGACCGGTTTTTGTCGATACGGAATGTTCCATGCCTGATTATTTAGCATTTTGACATAAAGAAGAAAGAAAGAACTAGATCTGGAGACAGATCGCACACAGTCGAGGAGTGACCTTTGACCCTAAGTGACTTTAATATCGAATATTTCAGCATGTTTAGAATGCATAAGGAATCATTTCGTTCAAATTTCACTTGGTCAGAGCATTTTTGAAAGTGACCTTTGACCTCTTGATGACCTTTGACCTCGAAAAAATTTTTCAACATGTTAGAAATGTCAAAAGGATCACTTTCAGTCAAACTCAGTCATCTGTGTCTAGTTATATTTTATACACATAAAGGAGTTTGGAGTTTAAGTGACCCACATGACCTTTGAGCAAATTTTATACGTAACTTTTGTAAGAGATGTCAAACTACAACCACGAATACATGAGTCACCATGATCATACCATGGTAATTTTGTGTAGGAAGAGTAGTGATTTGAAATGTACATTATTGATGTATTTGACCCTGTGACCCCCTAAATGTAATGCGTCAATATAACAAGTCGTTTGACGTTTTTGTAGTGTTGATCAAGCCCTACAAGATGACAGTATTAGTGTGGTTGAGATTTGAGCTAATTCTAGATTTTATGAATGGTTAATGTTTTAATATCCTGTGACCCTATCGTGAGCTTTGACACCGATCTGGTCATGTCAAAAGTTGGTGTATGTACTTGTCCTTGTCACCAGTTTTGGTCATATAGCATGTTCCATGTCTGAAGATATTAGCATGATGACAGAAAGAAGAAGAAACCGGTACAGAGAAAACAACAGCAGTTCCTCGACTGTGTAGAAGAAATAACCGTACAAAGAAAAACACAAAACAGTCGAGTTCCTCGACTGTGTAAAGAAAAATATTTTTTTTACACAGTCGAGGAACACAGTCGACTGTGTTCCTCGACTGTGTAAAAAGCTTCGGATTCTTACGAAGCCCCATAGGGACATAGTTAAAATATCGTTTTGGATAATCTGTTCCCACAGTTGCAATCTGTTCCCTCACGTTTTGCAATCTGCTCCCACGATTGCAATCTGTTCCCCCAGATTCCGGAATTGTTCCCACAGTTTTGCAATCTGTTCCCACGATTACGTAATCTGTTCCCACAGATTGCAATCTGTTCCCACAGATTGCAATCTGTTCCCACAGATTACGTATCTGTTCCCACATATTGCAATCTGTTCCCAAGATTGGCAATCTGTTTCGTCCCACTGATTGCAATCTGTTCCCGCAGATTGCAATCTGTTAGCACAGTTTTGTGGCCAAAATTTCCTGTTCCCACAGATGCAATCTGTTTCCCACAGATTGCCAACTGTTCCCACAGATTACGACGTAAATCGTTGGCCACAGATTGCAATCTGTTTCCACAGATTACGTAATCTGTTCCACAGATTGCAATTCTGTTCCCACAGATTGCAATCTGTTCCCACATATTGCATCTTTCCCACAGATTACGTAATCTGTTCCCACAGATTGCAATCTGTTCCCACAGATTGCAATCTGTTCCCACAGATTGCAACTGTTCCCCACAGATTGCAATCTGTCCCACAGATTGCAATCTGTTCCCACAGATTGCAATCTTTTCCCACAGATTACGTAATCTGTTCCCACGATGCATCGGTTCCCACAGTGTAATCTGTTCCCACTATTGGCACTCTGTTCCCACAGATGACGTAATCTGTTCCCCAGATTACAATCTGTTCCCACAGATTGCAATTCTGTTCCCACAGATTACGTAATCTGGGCCACAGATTGCAATTCTGTTCCCACAGATTACGTCTCTTGGCCAACAGATTGCAATCTTTTTCCCACAGATTACGTAATCTGTTCCCACAGTTAGCACAGTTTGCAATCTTTCCCCACAGATTGCAATCTTGTCCCACAGATTGCAATTCTGTTCCCACAGATTGCCAATCTTCCCCACAGATTGAATCTGTGGCCACAGATTGCAATTCTGTTCCCACAGATTGGCATCTGTTCCACAGTTGGCAATCTGTTCGCACAGTTTGCAATTGTTCGCACAGTTTGCAATATGTTTCGCACAGATTGCAATCTGTTGCCCCTCAGATTGCAATCGGTGGCCTCAGATTGCAATCTGTTTCCACAGATTCGTAATCTGTTCCCACAGATTGCAACTGTGGCCAACCGATTACAGTCTGTTCCCACAGATTGCAATTGTTCCCACAGCTTACGTAAACTGTTTCCACGATTGTCAATCTGTTCCCACACGATTGCATCTGTTCCCAAGGAACAGATTGCAATCTGTTGTTACAGATTGCAATCTGTTCCAACAGATTACGTAATCTGTTCCCACAGATTGCAATCTGTTGCCCCAGATTGCAATCTTTTTCCCACTGATGCAATCTGTTCCCACAATTGCAATCTGTTAGCACAGTTGGGCACAATCTGTTTCGCACAGATTGCATCTGTTCCCACCACAATTGCAATCTGTTCCCACAGATTACGTATCTGTTGGGCCACAGATTGCAATCTGTTCCCACAGCTTACTTAAATCTGTTCCCACAGATTGCAATCTGTTCCCACCAGATTGGCATCGTTCCCGACAGATGGCAATCTTCCCCACCGATTACGTAATCTGTTCCCACAGTTTTGCAATCTGTTTCCACAGATTACAATCTGTGGCCACATATTGCAATCTGTGGGCCACAGCTTGCAATCTGTTAGCACAGGTTGCAATCTGTTAGCACAGGTTGCAATCTGTTCCCACAGATTGCATCTTTTCCCACAATTGCAATCTTTCCCACAGATTACGTAATCTGTGGCCACAGATTTGCAATCTGTTCCCGAAGATTCGTAATCTGTCCCACAAAGATTGCAATCTGTTCCCCCCGTTCAATCCTGTTCCACAGATTGCAATCTGTTCCCCAGATTTACTAATCTGTTCCCACAGATGCAATCTGTTCCCACACCCCGATTTACGTAATCTGTTCCCACAGATTACAATCTGTTCTTTTCCCACAATTGCATCTGTTCGCACCATACTGTAATTTGTGGCCTCATATTGCAATCTGTTTCCCACAGATTACGCAATCTGTTCGCACAGTTTGCCATCTGTTCGCACAGATTGCACTCTGTGGCCTCAGATTGCAATCTGTGGCCTCATATTGCAATCTGTTCCACAGATTACCGTAAGCTGTGGCCACATTTGCAATCTGTTCCCACAGATTGCAATCTGTTCCACAGATTGCCATCTGTTTTCCCACAGATTACGTAATCTTTGGCCACAGATTAAATCTTCCCACAGATTACGTATCTGTTCCCACAGATTTGCAATTCTGTTCCCACAGATTGTAATCTGTTCCCACAGATTGCAATCTGTTCCCACAGATTAGATAATCGTCCCGACAGATTGCAATCTGTTCCCACAGATGTGCAATCTGTTCCCACAGATTTGCAATCTGTTCCCACAGATTGCAAATCTGTTCCCACAGTTGCAATCTGTTTCGCACAGTTTGCAAATCTGTTCCCACAGATTACAATCTGTGGCCACATATTACGTAATCTGTTCCACAGATTTGCATTCTGTTCCCACAGATTACGTAATCTGTTCCCACAGCTTGCCATCTGTTCCCACAGATTGCAATCTGTTTCCCCGATGCATCTGTTCCCACAGTTTGCAAACTGTTCGCACAGATTGCAATCTGTTGCCCCATATTGGCAATCTGTGGTTCCCCCCCCCCCCCCCCCCCCCCCCCCCCCCCCCCCCCCCCCCCCACCCCACAGATTGGCAATCTGTTTCCCCACAGAAAAATTGCGTCATTGTCATTATCTGTATATAGTGGGGTGGCTTAGGATAATTATCAATGATTATGTTGACCGGGTGGACAAAAGTGCCATATTTGGTATGGGGCTTCCTGACTGTATATTAATTGATTTTAGCCAAGGAGCCCTCTCAGCAGATCCAATATGGCCGCCGTTCATGATAAAATATTGATTTTCTTGAGTTAATTTGGTTAAAAGAAAGCTAAATTCTATCAAATATTATATAAATACTAAATCTTATCCTCAAGAGGTTCTGTCACCATCCTCAAGTTAAACTTAATGATCCAAAATGGCCACAATTCATGTAAAAAATGGCAAATTCCTTGTTTTTATCCCCCTGGCTTGAAAAGCAGATGGGGATATTGCGAGGGTGCGAATGTCTGTATGTATGTATGTGTATGTGTATGTGTGTGTTCCAGTTTGGTTAGGTTTTGGTTAGGAAAAAAAAAAAAAAAAAAAATCTGTTCGCACAGATTGCAATCTGTGGCCTCAGATTGCAATCTGTGGCCTCAGATTGCGATCTGTTCCCACAGATTACGTAATCTGTTCCCACAGATTGCAATCTGTTCCCATAGATTATGTAATCTGTTCCCACAGATTGCAATCTGTGGCCACAGATTACAATCTGTTCCCACAGATTGCAATCTGTTCCCACAGATTACGTAATCTGTTCCCACAGATTGCAATCTGTGGCCACAGATTGCAATCTGTTCCCACAGTTTGCAATCTGTTCGCACAGATTGCAATCTGTTCCCACAGATTACAATCTGTGGCCACAGATTGCAGTTATTTGTTGAAGGCTGACATTTAAGTATCACTTGCCCGTTTTGCGTGTTCTGTCTTTATCTGTATATAGTGGGGTGGCTTAGGATCAATTATCAGGATTATGTTGACCGGGTGGACAAAAGCGCCATTTTTTTTGGTAGATGGGCTTTCCTGACTGTAATATCATGATTTTAGGCCGAAGAGCCCTCCAGCGAATCCAATATGGCCCGCCGTTCATGATAACATCATTGTTTTCGTGAGTTAATTTGGTTAAAAAGCTGGAATTCTATCAAATATTATATAAATACTAATCTTAGCCTCAAGAGGTGCCGTCATCATCCTCTCAAGTCAAACTTACACTAAGGACCAGGGTTTTACTCCCGTTGGTGCCCAAGGGGGGGGGGGGGTGGGGTGGGTGGGTGGGGGGGGGGGGGTTCCATGGGACCCCCCCTAAAGGAAAACCACTTTTCCCGAGGGAATTTTTGCATGAAATTTTATACCACAATGTGAAGGGTCCTAAGACAACCCCAAATCAGCAACAAAATGGGAATTTTTTGTGATTTTGGCTGCAAATTAGGGTCAAACATTGTTTTTCAAAACACGCTAAAAATTGGGAAAAAATAGACGGAAATTCATGCCTTGCGCTTACACACCAAACATTTTGAAAACTTATTTTATGTTAAATATCTATATACTCTAGAAGACCCAATTACATATATTTAACACAAAACTAGCAGTTAATTTAGGGAATCCCTGTATGTTTTTACGGGTGTTGCAAAATGCACGTCACTTTCCCATATAGTTTTTGTACATTAACGGTTTGGCAACCTCCTGAATGAAATTGTTTTTTTTCAGCACAAAAAAGGGTTAATTTTTCTTAATTTAACTAAGTAATTTGGTTTGATTACATGTATGTTTGAACTTTATATCAGCAAAAAAAATTGCTTTGGTTCTTGGTTTCTTATTCCTTATTTTTTAAATATTCTGAAATGACTTCCGTTGTGCCCAAGGGGGGGGGGGTGCCCTTGTACCCCCACTAAGTACTCTTCTTACGGCTTGGCCAATTTTAATTATTTTGGTATGAAAAGAAGCGCTTTAAAAGTCGACAATTACAAAAAATTTCGGCGCAAAAATCCACGCGTAAAGCGGCCCAAGCGTCGAAAACAACAACCCCCCCCCCTTGGTCCCTTATGTTAAGATCCAAAATGAACAATTCATCTGTAAAAAATGCAAATTCCTTGTTTTTATCCCCCTGGCTTGAAAGCAGAGAGGGATATGCAGGGTGCAATGTCTGTATTGGAATGTATTGTATGTGTGTGTTCCAGTTTGGTTAGGTTTTGGTTAGGTTTTCGTGTTTCGCATCTCCTTCGAAAAGTTAGGTCGATTTAAAACCAGACTTGGGGTCAATAGGGGTTCCTTAATTCATATGTGGATGATGGCAAAGGTCATGGATCAGGTCAAAGTTCATCTGAGGTCATGTTCCAGACTGCCATCTTGCCAGGGGGATGACGCAAGGTTTACTTGCTGGTATTTTTAGAAGTCATATGACGGCTCAAATTGCATTATAACAGCTTTATTAGGGGAAAATGGTCAAAAAGAGTGGGGAAATTGTTAGCGGCATTGAAATCAGGGTGTCTGCAAATTAACCAAGAGTGGATAAACACGAGGGCGGGGGGGTGCTTTTTTAATGGTTTCTAATATTGCATTATAACAGCTAGAATAGGGGTAAAAACAATCAATACAATGGAAAAGTTGATTTCCAAGATTTAGATAATCATATTTGAAACTTTGTCCATGGAGCGATTGAAACAAGGATGTCTGCAAATTGCCTGAGATGGATGAACCGTGGGGCGGGGTCATTTTTGCAATACAGCATCTAAAATCATTTTATAATAGCTATTTTAGAGTAAAATGGCTCCATTTGTTTTGGGCTCGCTCCGCTCCCCGGGTAGACCAACGTTTTTTCCCACTCGGATCGAAATTCTGAAAGGGGGGAGGTTACCAATTTACAACAGCGTCGCGCCCGGTGCCCTATGCATCATCGGGCGCCCTATGATTTGCAAAAAATAGGGGGGCGCCCCTGATCCGCCCCTGGTATATAAGGTAACAAGAATTATGCAATCTATAATTGATACAGAGTTCATGAAGACCTTAACACTTTCCCTGGACCCATGGGAGCTATGATTAATACCCTTGGGGAAATAGATAGCTGCATTATGCATATTTACATCGACAATCTGTATTTTTACCCCCCCCCCTGGCTTGAAAAGCAGAGGGGGTATCCCGAGGGTGCGCATGTCCGTATGTATGTGTATGGGTGTGTGTGTGTGTTCCAGTTTGTCGCGTCTCCTTGCAATTACGACGGTGCGGAAAGTGTGTAGTCTGTGTCACAGACTCTGAAAAATATTATCTAAATTAGTACTGCGCGAGAGATTAACGTTATCAGTCCGCCATAGCGAATGCATGCAAATGAAACTAAATCTCAAATATCTCCGGAAAACGAAGGGGTTCTATGGAGATTTTTGCATCAGAGGGTCCGTTACTATGTTTTGTTTTAAATATGTACCGTAATTGGGTCTGAACTTATAGAACCTAGCGAGAAAATTGAACGTTTTTGTCGGGTACTTCGGTGCTCGCAAACACGGAAAAGTGAACACGCAATCGCTACGGGCCGCATCCCTTTTCCCACAATGCATTTCGGTATTATTCCAGTCTTGAGAATTTTCAAACGCTGGTTTTAATTTACGTTTCAATTTTAGAAACAGGCTCTACGTACTTACCGTACCGCCGTACCTTGCAATAGTGGTTCCTTATAGTGGATGATGTCAAAAGGTCATGGACCAAGGTCAAAGGTCAAAACTGAGGTCCTGTTCCAGGTTGGTTAAGTCTTGGTTAGGTTTTCGTTGTTTGCGTTTCCTTCGAAAAGTTAAAGTCCGATTAAACCAGACTTGGGTGCAATATGGGTTCCTTTTATGTGTTATGTGTCAAAGGTCATTGGACCAAGGTCAAAGTCATACTGAGGTCATGTTCCAGTTTGGTAGGTTGATTTTTAGGCTCTCTTTGAAAAGTTACAATTCACACCAATTAACAACCTTAGCATGGGTCAGAGGTGCAATACGGGTTCCGTCCACGACCTCTATGCTTTAGATAAAGGGCGAGAGATATGACCATGCGCGAAATAATAGCTCTGGAGGTGTGTGAGCTTGATAGTTTCTGACCATGTGCGAGCCGCGCGAGACGTCAGAATCTAGCAAAGCGAAAAACACACCTCCAGAGGACTATTATTTTCGCGAAGGGTCTGTTTTGAGCCGTTTATCTTGCAATACGCGTGCCCAAAGAATTAATGCGATTTTTTCTAATTATTCAGTAAATTTTCATACATATAGTTTCTAATTTTAGGTTCAAAGGAACATAGGCCTAACTATTTTTATTAAAATAAAACCACTAAATGTCCTTGCTATTTCGCTGTGTGTACGAGTCTAATCAGCAGGTATAGTCGATTCGCGGTGATCGTTCGTCCCCCTAGAGTTTTGGACCTATTCATTAAGTCGGAGAGGGATCAACATAGAAAAAAAACTCTACCGGGAAAATGAAAGAATTCAAATGAATGTGCCACACCGAGATTATCCTTGGAAGGACACGACAGTCATATAACTCACTCACCTGTCCACTGACTACAATTTCATTCGTGTATGTAAACGCATAGCGTATTTCAGGTCTTAACATTGCTCACAATAACATGCTTAACATAATCCCCGCGCCTCATTGAATTTTTCACCTCCCCAAGAATAGTACGGGGTCACATATCATGAATCGAGTATAATAGACAGCGGGTAATCTATCGGAGTATTCGATCTTTGGGCATTCATCTGTATGCATTGTGTTTTGAATACTAAAATCCCAAGTGTAATCTATTGGAAGCTATTAGGAGGTATTCAATGCCTTTGAGACATTCACCTGTCTGCATTTGTGTGAAATCCTAAGTCCCAATCCCAATCGAAATTCTTTGTACGTGCAGTATGGGTCCATAGTGGACACTACCAGAATTTGGTGTCATTGAATGAGTAGAGATTTGAAAAGCAAACCGAAAAATGAGCATTCGCTTAAAATACAGATGCAGCTACATGCTAATTAACTGGCCGTGAAGCTTGAACGTGTGTGTCTGTAATATATAAAAATAACATTTCTTTTATTAATATTAATAAATTTAGCATAGCGAAGTCTCACGTCATTGTTTTTGTATCCCTAACCTTATAATTCTAATTTATTTTGATTCAAAAATATTAACAGTATGGCGTCTCTGGAATTCACCTTTGACTCCCCCTTCTGTAACACTCCCACTTTTATATTTTGAATAGATTACTGCTTGCGGCCACCACAAATAACAAGCATCGCTGTGGCATTCAGCCTACTAACTTATTATGTTTGTCTCGTGACATGGGCTTTTGATGGAAGCAGATGTTACGATCCCGGCAGGCGATTATAATTTAAATAAGCCCTCCCCCCTAAACATGGTAGACGGTGTTTCTGAGGCCTGTTCCGCAAAAATAATGGGGCAGTAAAAACAAAAGATAATCCAATAGATAACGATGAAGGAAAAAAAACAGGGGCTATACGTAACATGCGGGTGGCGATTGCAAAAGTGAACACATTTGGCCCGCATAATACGCTCTACTTCAATGGCACTTGTACGTAAAATTTAATTTTCTCAAAATCAGGGAAAATAAAGAGGGTGTTTCACACAAATGGAATTTGGTTATATTCAAAACAGATAATCAATGAACAAATAAGGAAAATTTCCGAAAAAAATAACGAAACAAAACTGAGGAAATGTGAAATAATAAATAAATAAATGGCAGTAAACATGTTATAACATAAGCATAAATGCGTATTTGGTTTAAATATAGAAATAATGAATGCATTATGAATGAATAAGAAGAATGAATGAAGGAAATAAATCCCAACTTCCCTTTATTATTAATGAATCAATAAAAAAGAAGGGAGGGAGGAGGGGATGGGAGGGAGGAGGGAGGGAGGGAGGGAATGAAAAGGGAAGGAAAAGGGTAGGGGGGAAGGGAAAGTGGATGGAAGGGAAGGGAGGGAAAGGGGGAGGTGGAAGGGGACGGGTGAAAGGGGCAGGGGAAAGGGGCGGGGAAGTGGCCAAGGGGCAGGGGCGGTGCACGTGGGCCCAAGATCCCGGGGCCTAGGGGAATGGGACAGGGCAGGGGCCCCCAGGAGGACCCAGGGGAGGGGGCCCGGGGGCCCAAGGGGTGCCCAGGGGGCCCAAGGGGGCCCAGGGGGCCCAAGGGGCGCATGAGACTGTGGAATAATTTTTCGATAATATGTTTTAAACACTTTTACTTAACACTTAAGTTATAAGGGGGAGGGTTCACGTGGACCCAACATTTGTTTTTGTTTAAAATGAAATTAAGTTCTTTGGTCAACTTTTGTCCAATTTTATGTAAATTGCCTAAATATCATTGCGCATATGTTTCTGGTGGAAAAAAAAAATCAAATGACTATGGCATTATTGTGCTAATTTATCATATTAAACATTTTGGTGTGCATTCAAATTTTAGCGGCGAGGTGGCCGAGCGTCTAAGTCGGTCTAAGGAGTATAAGATCGACCGAGAGGCCCGGTTCGAGCCCCGCGAGAGTCGAGCTTCTTGTTCATACTCAAATAGTTTAAGGGCGAAAATTGCATAATTGCGCAGCAGTGTGATTGGGAATTGCTCCTCGCCCCCACCCATGCGTACAATGATGCAGGTGTATGCAATGGGTGTCCGGCGCCTCTTGGTTCGGAGAGTCATGTAAAGCTGTTGGTCGTGTATCAGGGGAGTCATTCCTGAACACGTTAAAAGTTGCAGACATTATCGAAAAGAGTAGGGAGGGGACCATCCCGGGTCTGTTTATCCCAATGCACACATTACTCTAGGTCCCAGGGTCCCTTCCAACCTGCACTAGGCCAGTGTGGAGGGGTAGGCCGAAATCCAGCATGGAACATGTTGAGGCTTTCGTCCACAGTTGTACAACAAAAGGCTGATGATTCCAAATTGTTTTGCCGCATTAAATGGGTAGTGGAGTGAACAACTTTTTTTTTATTTTTATTCATCAATGTAAATGTATTTATATTCTCCTATTAGTAGCCAAAAGAGAAGGTGTTTTTTCGTTTTTTGTGGGGTGCGGGGAGAATTTGTGACGGGCGTGGTTGCAGAAATTTTGGTGTAACCAAAGGGGGGCGCAGTAATTGTGAGTGGTACGACAAAACAACGTAAAGTGGTTGATCCTATTTTGGTGTGTCGCACTATTGAGTGGTGTGGTCCAATTCACTGCACTAGTAGAATCCCACTCAACCTGACCCTACATCAAAATCCACTTTATTAACGCCTAGTAAAAAACTCCACCGGCAAAGTGGTTTTCGGGGGGGGAGGTTCATGTGGAGTGCACAAGACCTTATACACTTATGGGTTGTTAACCTTTATTGTCATCAACCGTTGAAACACAAAGCAGCCAAAAACCCGGGAACCATCCAAAAACATTCCCGGGAACTTCCAAAGTGTCCACCTTTTGTACACGTCATTATTTTGACCATTCCGGGACAGAAAGGCCACTTTGGGTTCCAGGCAATTGTCATCAACACATTGAAACACAAAGGAGCCGAAAACACATGGAACCTCAAAAAACCTTCCGCGGGGGGGGGGGGGGCGGTAAGGACACGATTTGGCTTCAATTGGGCATTGGGGAATTTCCAAACGGTACTTTGGGGTAAGCTGCTACGTGCATTTATTATGTCTTTTTTTTTATTTTGTCCTTTTATATAAAGAAATACCGCTTTGTGTTCCCTGCATGTTCACAACCATTGATAACAAACGAACGAGAAAACGGGGAACCATTCAGAAACCACTGGAACGCACCAAAGTATCCACTTTTCTTTAGAAATCATTCTTTTGACCATTTGAAGCAAAATAGTTTGAACGAGGGCCAGGCAATGCTCATCAACCAGTGGAACACAAAGCAGGCCCAAAACAAAGGGAACCATCCAAACATACCGGAAACTCCAAAGTGGTCCACTTTTGTTAATGTGGCCCATCCAAAAACTTCCGGGGGGGGGGGGGGTAAAACACGATCTGCCCTATTTGGGCATTGGGGATTTCAAAATGGTAATTTGGTGAACTGCTAAGTGCATTTACTATTGCAGTCTCTGTCTCAGTTACGTACATATAATTTAAGAAAATTATTGCCGTCAAAATCCGTCGAGGTTAGTGATTAACTCGCTGCAAACAGCGGCAATTTCGGTAATCACGTCATTTAGATTTAAAGCCTACTTTATTCAAGCCTGTGTGTGACCGGTTAGATAGAGCGCCCTCCTACCGTTTACGTCTTGAATAGGACTAGCACGGGTTACGCCGGAAGTTGACGTCATTCTTTTGGTGTTGCTAGTTGGGTGCATGTCCTACCCCCCCGCCCCCCCCGATCTTCCGGGAACCTTCCAAAGTGTCACTTTTCTTACAATCATTATTTTTTCCCAATTTGACAGAAATGGCCGACTTGGGTTTCAGGCATTCCCCATAAAAACCATGGTTTTTAGATGCAACGGCCTACCGATAGTCCTGAGAATCCCTTATTTGTATGCCTGCGCCCCCGCCGAATCCATTAAGCCGCTCCTCGACTCATACGGCGGTCCGGAAAGTGTTAGTCTGTGTCACAGACGCGAACGAATATTTATCTAAATTGGTACTGACGGCGCGAGTGATTACGTATCAGTTCCTTCATATGTGTAAATGACACTAAATCTTCACATATTCCGAAAAATTTTTTGTTTTAAATATGTATCGTAATTGGGTCTGAACATATAGGGGAAGTCGGTAATGCCGAATAAAAACCACCATTGATTGAATCCACTAAGTCCGTGGTAAAACAAGGTTGGGTAAAGATTCCATAGCATTAAAAGTGGAAGCAAACTCTAACTATACCATGTTTTTCTTAACCAGCGCTGGTAGAAAAGAATTAGATCAAACACAAAAAATGCGTCCGTTCGGAGTACCCGACACCTGCACGGATAATGCCGAACGTGTTTTTCAATGGCAGCCATTTTGGGACAAAAATAGCACTTTTGTTTCTTGCAACATAAAGTTATGATAATAATGTATATTGAAAGCTCGATGAGAGTTTCAAAATATATTTAGATAAGATGGACACACCTATATTGGTTGCCATGGAAACGGGTCGTTCGGGATTACCCCAAACCAGGTGAATTTTAATCTCGTTCCTCTTCATAAACTTCGTCATGGACGTGCCGCTGTTTTACTGTTTTAATTAGTGAGGAACCCTAGTCCCTTTTAAACTATTAACCAACCTTCTCTCTCTTCTTGGTGATCTTCATTTTTTCACTAAAAGTGTTTTCCGTAATTCTCGCGATAATGTACGAGATTTCCATTTTGGTCCAGTACATTTAAATTAAGTCCAAAGGCAGCTAACACCATAGGGTGGTAACACGTTCCTCCCTTCCTTTCGCAATATACGAAATCGAGTTGCTGTGGCGGGGGATTACCGCCGCGGTTCGGCATTACCCACTCTCCCCTAGACCTAGCGAGAAAATTGAAAGTTTTTGTCTGGTACTTCGGTACTCGCAAGAACACGGAAAGTTAACACGCATCTCTACTGGCGAATACATTTTCCCACAATGCCTTTCGTATTATTCCAGTCTTGAGATTTTCAAACACTCGCCAACTTTTTTTTTCAATTTTAGAAACAGGAATTACCTACTTACCGGACCGCCGTACTCGAGACCACGTGATCTCTACACACGGATAGGCAATCTCACGCGATTGAATAGCGAGCCGATGATTCCGGAAGTTGCGCCAGCGCCTTTTGCTCTAACCATAACATTCACTCGGTTGCACGGGTTTTCTATGGGATGAGTACCTACATGCCTTATAAAGTACTTTTTTTCTGGCCAAAGCTGAAAATATCAAGCATGCAATTTGTATGGTGTATGTTGCCCTTTTGCCTGGAATTAACTGTGAGTAGAAGTAAACGGATGTATTCTATGGCAATTTTGCGACGATTAGTGATGGGTACACGTCGTAGCCTATACACTGGATACATAATACTGTGATCACTTGCATTGCCACTGTACTAGACTCTAGTGGCATAGTCTATTTTATACCCGCTTGTGGGACCGGTGCTCACTACGTGACTAAAATACCTTTAAATCGCCAATTATACAAAAAAATAACACTCGGGGGTTTAGTTGTGCTGATATGTGAGGTTACATTTTTCTACTTTCATCATTGAACCATTCAAACACAACTGATTTGATACCCCCTAGAACTTCATTAGTGTGAATTGTATACCCCTAAGAGGTTGTCCCCGCATTTGCAGCTATGTCGCTCTTTTTTTTGGAACGAGCATTGATCCCCACCAAATTCAAGACCCCAGGATTTCATCCAATTTTAAAATAGAACTGCATGCCTGTAAAAAGATACGAGGTCATTTCCAGAACGAATCGGGGGGGGGTGTAACCACCCCCTTTGATTTTCCTTTTACACTCCGATTTCTTATAAATTTGGTAACCACAAGATAGCTTTGGGCGTTTTTTCTCTTTCAATTGGTATCCAAATAAGTACCAACAGGGCCCAATATGAACATAAGTTAAAGCAATATTAGCACATTTTTTTGAAGAGCGCCCCCAATTTTTCAAAAATTTGAGATTTTTTACACCGATTGCATTGGTACGGGCTAGTAAACATATACCTGGGATGGTTAAGCGCGCAAATGTCTATGGTCCAAACGAGGAATTTTGTACTAAAATTAATTATCGGGGATCCACCGATAATAATACAACGGCTGTTGAAAACGGCCCTTCCATGTGAAATAGCCGGGAATAGCGCCATGTACGTGTCTACGCTTATCCATTCTTGTTTAAAATAGTTCAGTCAAGCCTAGTTATAGGTTATTTTCTCGAGGTGGCACTATTTTTCATCATGACGGACATAACGTAAGCTTTCCATCTCTTCCGTTAAGTCCAATCTGGATCCCAATTCAAATTACAAATCGATTATTTTGGGGATAATAACCTTCATGAGCATTCTCGTTCTGCAGGTATAGTTTTCCTATACAATTACCAACGTAAATGTGCAAAAATATCAAATTTTGAAAATTGGGGGCGCTCTTCAAAAAATGTGCTAATATTGCTTTAAGTAAAGAGTGAAAATACATATAAGGTGAGGGGGGTTAGCAAGCTGGGGAAAAAACTTGAAGGAGGATACTAATTCTAATATATCTGTGATGCTAGAAAATAGTCCCAAAGCACTTAGGCCTTCTCCATGAATTATTGTCTATGAGCTTGAAAACCTTCAATATGCATTTAAGCTTTTTAAATATGTTGATCATATTTTTGTTCGAACATACCCACCTATACTCGAAAATCAAACCAAATCTGACAAGCCTTGACATACGTGCAATTAATCGTCGTCCCCCATAATTATGTCCCTTTTTTCCATAGTTTTTCCCTATTCAGTTGTACGTTGCACGATCGTGTTCTTGGGTAGAGCAAAAGGGCCGCCTTGCAATTTCCGGTTTCCTCACGTTCGAGCGGCGATAGCCTATCCAGTGGTATAGAGATCGTGTAACTCGACTCATATGGAGTTTTCATGCCAAATTTTGGTGATTTTGTACGCCTGTCAACGTAATTTGTTATTAGCCTCCCTACTAATTAACCGGCGTTACGGTAAGTACGTATAGCCTGTTTGTAAAATTGAAACCCGTA
>JAMKCH010020057.1:0-115554 GCA_023653785.1 Ophioderma brevispina | reverse complement strand
TTTATACGTTTTAATAGTCATTGTGTGCTTGAATTAACAACTCTTTTCCAACTGACTGCGCATTTTGTGTGTTTACCTTGAAATAAGAGCACCATCGAATTATCTTTTAGAAGTTTTACCACACTTAGCAACTGATTTGTGAAGGATAACTTTAATAAACAAGGTTTTCATGGACAAATCATATTTGTACTACAAAAATTTTAAAAAGTAATTGAGAATACAAGGAAAGACAACTCATTACATAATTTCTACACATGTTTGGCAACAAGAACCATTGATATTGTAAGAATTCAGCTTCTAAGTAATTTTTTAACATTTTAAAAAATTAAATTTTGATGTTGTGTTTTCGGAATCATTTTTTTTTCTCCTATTTTTCGATGTTGAAGGCCAATATCGCATAGAAAGAAAACGAAAGCAATGGCAACTATATAGTTGCCCAAATGCGCTTAACGGCCGCTGTTTTATCAAAATTACCATTTTCTTTCCATAAAGCATTGTTGAAAGAACTTATTAACCAAGACACAAAATTCTGGAAATTCACCATTTTCATGAAATCGACCAGATATCTGCAAGTGAAATTTATAATATTAGGACAAAATCAAATACGCGTAGCAATTCTTCTGAAATCTTTCCGCTAAGTTTTCAGCTTAGCTCAAATCAGCTAGCACGGGCAAACCGCTAGTTACCAGAAATTGATCTACTTTAATTTGCGAGATTAGGCACACATACTACTTGGGCTAATGGTTCAAATGATAAAACTCTCTCACCCGCTCTAGACATTTCCCTTTGGAGGTATGTGAAGGCGATAACACTAAAAAGACCCCACAATCAAATGTAGGTCACAGGTATAGTTTTCTATATTTTGAATGTTGTACATTTTCATAGGTTTGGTTTGATCCCAAAAAATTGACAAAAATTGGTTTTGCTAAGACGGGGTGAAAATAATCTGAAAGTCAAATAGATTTGTGTGCAGTCAATTCAGTTCCAATTGGTGATGATTGCAGTGATTGGGTTACCCGATACCCACCCGGCACCCCTCAAAAAAAAATTGATCGAGTATACCCGGGTACATAAATACCCGAAAGTCCCAGATCTCCATACCTATCAACTCACTGACATCAATAGCAAATTTGTAGTGTCATTTTTTTTTGCTCCTCAAAAGCATATAATCATCAGTATATCCTCCTCCAAGCGTGTTTGACCCAGTGCAAATTGTCCTCTTATTTTTAGAACAATTTAAAAGATGTGGCGACAGCAACAAAACTATTTGACAACTGATATAAATGGGACAGATTCAGAGCTATTATGCTCGCAGAAAATCAACAGAATCCATTGGGAATCTCACCATATAGGCCTACAAAGATCATGATTTTTATTTTATAAATAAGAGAGCGCCCTCTTCTATTCTCATTCTCCATATAAATGACTTTGGAAAACACTAAATTCTAAATAAAAAACAATCCTTAAATGTTGCCTCAATGAAATTTTTTCAACTAAAATTTACACATGATGTGGCAGTGGACTAAAATCCAAATCACAGTTGTCGAAACTGTGTTGCCGGGAATTATTTATTTTGTGTAATTTCTGGTTTTGTTTGTCGTAATAAAATAAGACTATCAACAGCGGTGGCCTCTATGAAACCCATCAGCTGTCTGATGTATAGATCAATCGTGTCTTGTAGGTGGACAGGAAATTCCCCCTGCCATAAAAAGAAAACAATATTGTTCTGGGTGTTTTTTTTTTTCTTTATGTGTGTAGTTTTCATGTGTTGACCATTGGTAATGAATCCCTCTTCCCAGTATTGACATTTGTGAGGTCCTTTCACCAATGATCTTTTCCATGTTTCTGTTTTTGGCCATTGGTAATGATCTCTTTTCTACAATACTACCTACTAGCATTTGTGAGGCTTTCATCTGTATCATTTCCGATATTTCTTGCTAGAATAGAAGCCCTTTTTAAATTGCTTTCTGACAAAACTTACCTTTAAAGGAGTCCTCTTCTCTTGTTTTCGTGCATGACTCTTCATGCTGTTCCCTTAATATAATTTTCACAATACTGCATTTGTGCAGTCCTGTATGTCCATTTCATGCTTTTTTAAAATTGTCACCAAATTCGGAAGTGATCTTCCTGCTGACATTGTGTGGTTTTCTCACCTCTATTCCTTTCATGTTGTTTCCGTCATTAGATTCAGGAAAACTCTGTCTCCAAAACGGGCGTTTTGGTCGCCACCTTACATACTCGTCTTAATTTTGCCATTTTTTTTACTTTTTTGAGATATTTTGCTATGTACTGTTAATGTATGGTCTATACCATCTTGAAAGTGACCTAATAAGTGTGATAATTAATTAAGAATTTTGGTTCAATAAGCTCAAAACTTGCATACCGACCACCCTCGATTTCACTACTGTCGGCATGTTCCATTTACACGTTATTTCAATATGTGTATAATTAACGCTGTTTGTAAAACAAGCTTTTCTTCTCTGTTTCCTCTTTTCTCCTCGCTTTTTCACTACAGATCTATGTGCGTCGTATCTGCCTCGTGCGTGAACATGACGTGTTGTTCACATAAGATCTATCTGAACGATTGGAAAATAACGGTGAAATTAGCGTTGTATGTGAAATACGACTTTTTGGCGTTTCACATACAGAAATAGGACTTTTGTTAGCTTTATATCAGGAATACAATTGCACTTTCAAAACGCAGCCAAGGTTAAAACTTAAACTTCAGAATGGTTTTCCCTTCATAATGCAAATTAAAAAAAATTTAATGTTTAAATTCATAGTACAAACAATCCTGGTAGAATTTTCAATGGCAATTTTCTCCTGAAAACAGATTTCGTCAGATAAACAGTATTTGATGTGGGCGCACGATTTAAAAAATGGGTTCTCTCCCTCCTGTTTTCATTTCTGTGTTTTCTTGTGACTATTTGAAAAATCTGTTTTACAAAGACATTTGTGGCATTGTTTCTCCGTGTATAAGTCTTTTCATGTTTTTTCTTGTCAGTAATTCGAATGAACCTCTACTCACAGTACTGAACTGGTGTGGTTTCTCACCTGTGTGTGTCAAGTTTCATGGTGTTTTCCTGTCATTACTTTGGTAATTTTTTTTTCACAAACTGACTTTAGTGCCGTTATTCTCCTGTTGTGTCATTTTGAATGGGTTTGTTCTTGTCAGCAAATTGAATGAACCAACCTCCTCTCACAGAACTGACACTTGTGTGTTTTTCTCTCCTGTATGAGTCATTTTCATGTTTTTTTTCCTTGTCAGTAAATCGATTGAATCTCCTCACAGTACTGACACGTTGTGGTGGTTTTTCATCTCCTATGGATGCATTTCGTGTTTGTTTTTGCTCCTCCGCTCGGGTAAAAAAAACTCTTCTCACAAAACTTCATTTAAAGGTGTCTCTCCTGTAAATGTCTCATTTCATGTGTTTTCTTCTGACTTACTTTAACAACTGTTCTTTCACAGTACTGACATTTGTGCAGTTTTTCCTCTGTGTGTCTTTTCATGTCTTTTCTTTTCAATTATTTGAATGAATTTTAGTTCACAAAATTTGCATTCATGAAGTCTTTTACCTGTATGTGTCCTCTTATGTTTTTTGTTGTCATTAGCTTGAGCATGTCTTGTCTTGTGCCTTTGGGTGATGAATCTTCTTTCACTGTACTGACATTTCCAAAGATTTGTTGGTGCAAAAGCTTTCTGTCTAGTATACCAATATGGTTTGATGCTCCTCTCATGGTAGTGAACATGACATAGGTATTGTGGTACACTGTCAAATTGTTTTCTACAGTATTTGCATACAAGAGGCTTCAGCGATATCTCAGGTGTCTTCTGTTTTTTTTGTTTTTGTTTTTGTTTTTTTTTATTACCTGTACTTGGTCTGGCGGGCGGGGAAAAAAAAAATACAAAAATTAGCCACCAGACCCACATAATCACGTCACTTTCTTAACAACACAATAATAGTTTACCATATATATATTAATAATAGTTAATAATAATGATAATACATCTGTCAAAAAAAGTTTTTAAAAAAAAAAAAAAAAAAAAAATGTTTTCTAAGTGTATCTTTGCAATTAGTTGGTTTATCTTGTTTTATACATGGATAGGTGATGCTCTGGTTCATCACTGTATGATGTGTATCCTTTTGTAATTGTTAATTGTAATTTAAATTGAAATGAAGTTTTAATATTGCGTTGTTTTTTATATTTATTGTTAAATGACAAATGTAATGACACGATATAACACAATTGTGTTGAGTTGTCGTTAAACTTTAATACTCACTCACTCACTCATGGTAGTGAACATGACATAGGTATTGTGGTACACTGTCAAATTGTTTTCTACAGTATTTGCATACAAGAGGCTTCAGCGATATCTCAGGTGTCTTCTGTTTTTTTTGTTTTTGTTTTTGTTTTTTTTTATTACCTGTACTTGGTCTGGCGGGCGGGGAAAAAAAAAATACAAAAATTAGCCACCAGACCCACATAATCACGTCACTTTCTTAACAACACAATAATAGTTTACCATATATATATTAATAATAGTTAATAATAATGATAATACATCTGTCAAAAAAAGTTTTTATACCAGCCCCATAGTTTTCAGACATCTGCTTTCTGAAGGTAGTATAGTGGATCAATTTTTCAAAGCTAATGTCAGGAAACACCATGAAATGACACACACAGGTGAGAAACTTTACAGATGGGGTTTTGGAGTGAAGGCCTGTCTATCAAGATGAAAACTTCATATCCTCAAATCGGGCCATCCCCCTTTAAATGTTATTTAAAATGAAACACACTTGTATGAATTTAGAGTCTGATTTTAGGCACAGTGTTTGATTTGCACTTTCGAAGATTCGGCATGTTTCTTGCGGTTTTGCTAAACAACTTGCAGCACAATTTTGGTGTGCTTTTTTAGATCTTGAGCCTCCAAGAAGTCTGCACTGAGTTTTACTCCACGTTTTGCGCAGTCGTTGATCACGCACGCAATGTTGGTCAGATTTCCAGGTATGCCAGGAGAATTTGACCATACCGTTAACATCTTCATTGAGAACGCCAGAGTCTTTTTGCAGATGCGTAGAGTAAACCAAGAGTCCTCATTGACCAAGTCTGCAAGAATTGTTGCTGAAGTACTTTGGGTTGCAAATCAGGCTTTTCCGAATTTTTTAAATCCAACCCGCTTCTTAGGTGCTACTTCTGCAAGTGGTGTTTAAAAGAGACACTGGCACATTTGAAAAATAGTGCGCCTCAGGATTTTTTCACAAATCGTATTTTTGCCATGGTTGTAGGTCTTTTATAATACAAAGCCCTCACCCGAATGATTAAGACCAATCACTTCCTTATGGTCACCAGAACGATTTTATAATTTAAACTCGCGGCGACGTTAAATTCACAGACGATGAAAATGGGGCATTAACACTAACCCACTCACGCCGTAAAGCATGTTTTTTCCCACTCCCACGCTATGCAACACTGTTTTGTTCAGTCTATAACCTTTGTGGGTTTTAATATCATGAGTACGAGTCAAAAAGTTTCATGTAATATACACATTTGTTGATTAAAGTTTGGCAAACTTAAATTTTGGCCTACAAATTACCTGGATGTCTTTATCCTCATATCATGTCCCCTATCTGTTTTGGGGTAATGTTATTTTAATGTGTAAAATATATCTTCTATTCTTCCAATGACCTAGACTATCATTTGAGAGAAATTTAAAGAAAATTTCATATTTTGTGAAAATGTGTCATTGCCGCTTAACTGCAAGAAGCTGATCATCCAGTGCACGTCGCTCGTCTGTGGGAACTGATCACTAAAGACTGCAAGGGGCACCATGTCCCCAGTCAAATACCATCGTTATGCTTCAAACTCTAACTACTGCACTACAGAAACCTCTGTTTACACCTCAAATACTTCCTTAAACTTGTGGAACAGATTGAGGTCATACCATGGGCAATCAGCATCTGAATGCAGGTCATCCATCACGAACTGTAGATCAAAGTGGGGAAGAGTACAAAACTGGGTTTTTTCCCGGTATACCCATAGAGACTTGTCAAATAGATATCTTTTGTAGTTGGTACTTTTCCAATTATGCGGTGACATAATTGTGTTTTCCTGAGCAAGTTATTAGAACTTAAGGGGTGTGAAAAATGTCGACACATCACATACAGTAGTGATTTGTTCCGAGTTTCATAATCAATTTTATTGTCTACCTTTGACTTAAGTTTGTTGACCATTGACCTTTGTTGACCTTTGACCTTTGTTGACCTTTGACCCCTGTTGACCGTGAATCTTTGTTGACTTTCGACCCCCTTTGAATATTCAAGAAACAAGTCCCATAAGAGAGTATGTAACTTTGTTTCAAATTACTATTTTTATACTATGTTTTTAGAGTGCAAAGTTCACTTTACTAAACGTTTCAATGGAAAAGCCCATTTTCGAACTTCGGGCCTGCGGTGGACCCATAAGACGAACTCCGATTTAAGTAGAAATTGATAGGGATTAGTTTTGGGACAAGTGGAACATGTTAAGACTATGAACAAAAATATTTAAAACTATAGGGGGCTATAGATGCACCTTATTGTACATGGTATCTGAGGGCACCATGATAATCAAAACAACAGTCTCTTCGTCAAGTGCCAGGTTTCTGCCTTTAGTACATCCATTTCAGACAAACATCTGAAAAGATTTTGCTTGTATCAGAGACAAAGGTTGGCAATAAGTTTGAATTTCTACTTATTCTATTCTGTTGAGTACACATTATCATTGGGGCGGAAATTGCCTTCACACACCAAATACAATATACCCAGTGGCGGCACCGGGGAGGGGGCATGGGGAAATTTCCCCCAAATGTTGTCTTTCGTCCCTCAGTTTGGACCCCCCCCCAAAGGAAAATGGTGATAGACTATTTTGGGCTGAAAATCAAATCAAATCAAATTTTGGCAAAGCTCGGCGAATTTGGACCACAATTGGTTACAATTAAATCTCAAAGTTGTTGATGTTTTTCCCTAAATAAATCACTTTTGCCCTTCACCCAGTTTCACTTTCCCTCACCCCCCGAATAATTCAAAATTCACACATCGACTAAGAATTCACCTTGATTTTGCAATAGGCCTACAAAATTGAGATATTTTAATAATATAAAAATTATTCGATCAGCCAGTTTATTCACAAACATAGTTGAATTCTAAATCAAAACAATATCATAAGCCAGTGGCGTAGCTTAGCATGTCGGGGCCCGTGGGACAAAAACAACTGAGGGCCCCTAGGTGTACTTGAAAACTTGGTGATGGGCGTTGCTATTTAAAAATGTTTTTGTGTGGATAATTTAAAGTAAAATGTTGCTAAAATGTTGTGCCAGCAACGAAGAAAGAAAAAAATAAAGACTTAACTCTAATATTTTTATAATATATTTGCGTTCTTGGAGATTTTCCTTAATAAAAGTAATTGTTATCAGTCTAGTAATGCAATTTTAGATTCAAAATTGAGGTTGTTCGAACGGAACTTGGACCAACAGCAGGCGCGTAGCCAGGCCCGGTGATTCCGAGGGGCATTGCCGGTGATGCAACAAATGGCCCGATCACAAGCAAAAAGGTCACGGGCGCAGAGCAAAATATCCAAAAGGGCTGATTTAACATGAGAATCAGTGTTTTCTGATTTCCCGATTTCCCCTCCGATTTTTTTCAGAGGGGCACTCTGCCCCTTTTCCCCCACCTGGCACGCTACTGACCAACAGAATCATTTGCGTATGTAATCTGAAGAAAAAAATGGTACTCAATTACATCGAATGCAAATGACTTGAACAAGGCTTACATAAAGACCTAGAAAATCTTGAAAAAATCTCAAAAAAAACTATGAGTAGAGATGACTCTATGCTCTCTTACTCCATCTATTAGGGCCTTTTAATCTCCAGCCCAATTTTCAATTCTGCAGAAGAAGAAACAAGGGTTAGGACTTATGAATAGCATTCAAGTTGAATGTGCCTTGTGTCAAATATCGGCAAGAAGTGGGTCCAAAATTATGAGTGAAAACACAAAAGTCATCGTGGGGCCCATAACACGGGCTGAATCCACGCTAAACGAAAGTACTCTTTAGTTTTCAAGGGCCCCTTCAGGGCCTTTTTTTCCCCAAAACTTGTTTTTTCTCTAGAACGCTCGGGCCCACAATTCTCATTATTATAGAAAACTAGTGCTAGACATAATAAGAGTATTCAGGTCTGACTTTGCCATTGGTCAAATACTACAACATGTGGATCCAAAATTTATGAGAAAAAACAGACAAGTCATCTTGGGGCCCATAACATGGGCCACTGAATCCACGCTAAACTAAAGTATGCTTTAGTATTCAAGGGCGCCTCCTGGCCTTCTTTTTTAACGCTTGTGCTAGCACCAGAGGTTTAGCTATGACGCAGGGAATGTAGTCCCCAATTGTGTGTGTGTTTTGTATATCGGGGCTACATTCTTATTGTATGGTGACGAAATTTTGGAAGTGGGTAGGGAGAGCCCGAGTCAGGGACGTTATAGAGCGATCTCCAAAAATCGGGGTGTAATTTTCCGTTTGGAGCCGTTTTTACACTCAAAGTCCAGAAATTTTAGCTTGAAAGTCATCGGCCTTGTGTGCATTTTCTATGGTGGATGGCGAATGCATACCATTGAGGCCAAAGTATTTACAGTGTGAAACTCTATGCTCCAAGTAAAGGGCCTTCTTGATCATCTGGTATATGTCATTCAAGTTAACCATTTCACTAATTAAGATGAAAGGTACTACCAAGGTTTAGCACTTTAGGCATTTGACTTACTAAGGTCATGCGTCAACTCAATCTATCCTCTGAGAAGAGGGAATATTTGAACAAAACGATGTTTAAACATATATGATCTATTTTAAAATTTCAATTAGGCCTTTCTTCTTAATAACCATAGGTTAACTTAAAAAAGGTTGATTATTAATCCTGTCTCATTATCAAAACTCACGCTTTAGCCATTTACTACAATCAATTTCCCCCACATTCTATGTGAAAATTAAGAGATGCAAAAAATTGTTAATCTGGTTTTTTGGAAGAGGAAATACCAAGGACAAAGGAATTGATGTTGAGAAATAATTGCTAATTAAATTGAGTTACATTGCTCTTGAGAGAGGCCAATTCCAATAGCTGGTTAATCATTGAGTAAAGTTCATATGTTTATCGAGGATAAATGATGGTTATGTTATAACTTCAATAGCACTCTCCAATTCACATTAGGGGTTTTCCGTGATATTTCTCCCAGAGCTAAACTTTCAGTCTAGCACTTGACCTGGACTTGACCATACTGGTTTCAACTTTTAGAATTTTCAACTAGCAAGTGGTTGATTTATATATTGCAAGTCTTTTCATCTTCTAGGCTCTGCGTTGTGGGAGTTATTAGCTGAACAATACCTTAGTCAGAAGAAAAAAGGTATGTCGGCCTACTTTCCCAACAAACATTTGTTATAATGTAGAAACATAATTTGTTTTTGAAACATATAAATAATAAACAAACGAGTGAATGCTCTCTTTACATTTATCACAAAAACTATGATCAAGGCCCTAGACTATTAAATTATGTATCTTAGTTAATGTGGCAATGAAATATTGTAAAAAATAGACAAGTGACCTATAAGCCTATTAATAGAGATAGATTCAATTGTCTTTCACACTATATTTATGTCATATCCAATAAGAAACATAAGTGCTACTACCTATTCGATTGTTCACTTGGACTGGAGAAGAAGTTGAAGACCTGTGTGTAATGTTTTTTTTTGTACAAACTTTGTATGTCCTGGCATAAGAGTAGAGACCCCAGTGGTTGTCACTCATATTGACAATGTGTACGCATGATCGTTCCCCTTTTTCGCGTAAAAAGGGTGTATTTTGAAAGTATGTTCGCGAGCATAAAGTACGCGAGTGTAAAAAAAAAGGGTCCTTTTTGTCAACGATGTACTCAATATTTTTGGAAAGGGTCTATTTTTTTGTGAATACGAAAGGTGAAATCCTAGAAATCTTACCAATTTCTCGCTTAATTAAATCCAGTTATTACATTTTTTTGTTTTTTGCCCCAAAAATTTGACAAATCAGTCCACTGGGACAAGTTCAAGTCAAATCCCCGTTTGTTTACATTTTCATGTATGTGTAAGCAGGGGCTTCCCAAGGTCTTTTGTTACTCCAAATCTTGCCCCGGAGGGACCGTTGAATCCATGGGTCTATATCAAGCGATATCATAATGCAGCGGTCTGTGGAACCATGACAAGCAGGGTACTCTGGAATTCATCATGTGCTGACATAAAGTCAAGGCACGTTGTCTCGAAATGCCGTGACTGCGATGAATTTGTGCTGGAATCAGGGTCAAGTAAGTGTGGTTATTGGGGACTGTCCTCCAGGAGTATTATAAATGTTATATGAAACTGCCGGACTTTTATTCTGATGTAATTTTGCTGTATAAGAAACTTCATGATAATAAGGGGAAGCTAACTGTTTTAGTTGTTGATGGTTGTGCACAATGCAAGCAAAGCATTTAGTGACTTAACTACTGAATAGTTCACACAGGTATTGTTATCGAATTGATATGTTGAAATTGGGACAATTCAATGTACTTTTCGGTTTTATTTAATCAGTGTACTTTTTGTTCTTGTTTTCCTCATATATAGGCTTAAGATGTATAAAACAGGGTACAAAGGATAACAGAGTTTATCTTGGAAAAAGAAAATATGTTGTTGTGGGGTTCTTGAAAAATGTCAAAAAAGGGGTGATTTTGTAAAAGTGTACTTGAAATGCAAAAAAAAAAGTTGTTTTTAAAGGTTATTGTTACCCGTTTTCATGTAAAAAAGGTCAAAAATTGCTGATGAATTGGACTTGAAACTAGCGAAAAAGGGACCCGTTATTTTGACTTGGGGAACGATCAGCGTTAAGCCTTTTGAAAGGAAGTAGTGAACCACCGGGGTAGAGACCAATGTTACCATTTTACAAATTCCAAAGTTGTTTTTGTGTTCCATTTTACAAAAAACGCATTTTCACCTGATTTTCTGTAATATGAAAAATGCAATGAAAATGACCAATCACAGTTCTAAGTACATGTGGAGAGATTAGCAGTCATTGAGTCATGGAGTGTTCACAAAAGTTGGCCTTCCACGCCTGACTCGCCGTGTTTACTAAACATCTCGAGATTACAATAGACAATTTGAACAGAACAAACGGAATTTGAAAGCTAATTAAGACTGTGCCTTTGAAGGTGATTAGTATCATATGTCACAACTATATTTTGTAATTGCCAAGAGGGCACTTTCACGATACAAGTTTTTTGAGACAGACTGTAGATACCTGCTGTATCATAAGCAAGGGTTTACATGCACGTTTGATGCTCAGTTTCCAAACTTTCAGGCCCCAATTCCTCATTATTCTAGAAAAAACTAGTGCTAGACATTAATGAGTAGCATCCAGTTCTGAATTTGTCATTGGGTCAAATAGGCCCAGAAGGGATTTAAAATAAAGTACAGAATAACAAAAGTCACCACCGCGGGGCCCATAACAGGGGTTACTGAATCAAGTGCCATTATAATTTGGTATCCATAGGAGCCCTTATAAATGGCCCATAGTAATTTTTAAATACAGACTTGCCTGTATTGAAAATTAAGATGGCACTTCTCATGTATTTGTATCAGACATTCTAGAGGGGGCCCTGATTTAATAACTAGGATGAAGTTAATATTAGAGCGTGATAGCATTAGGCCCATGTTTATTGAATCATTTTGTTCTCCCTTCTCCCTTCCTCTCTCTTCCTCCCTCTTTTCTCTCTTCTTTCTTTTTTTCTCTTTCTCCATCCCCCTTTCTCTTTTTTCTCTAATCTCTTGGGGCCCCTAACCTCTCGGGGCCTGTGGACTTTGTCCACCCTGTCCCTATGGTAGCTGCGCCCCTGCATTTGGCTTGTAAACATAATTTCGCATTCATGTTGCAAAAATCTAAAACAACGTTTAAAATTATCAATTCATACTTGCAACCCCGGACATACAACATGAGGTAATTTTTCTTTTTGCTACTCTGTTGTTTTTATTTATTGTATTTCATTTTGCAATTCTACAATATTTTGAGTACATAGGACCAAATAAAGCTCGGCCCTTTTTACACGATACATTATGCATAGGCCTCTATTACCGGTACTTTGTTTGTGGCATCACTGCAGACTTCCGCTGTGTTATTTTCTCCAGGACATTTTATGTCACATATTGCCACAAAGAAATTGGATTTGCGTAACAACGGACCTGCCGCAAGTTCTTGGAAGTGTTTGCACTAATAATGTTTGCTGTAGTTAATTAGTGTATACAGCTGTATACCACCCTGTAGGCTTAGACTGGTACCCATTACAGTAGCGCTTTGAAGATAGTTAAAATCCGACGGTTGTAAGTACCATACTAAAGATATGGGGCACCGGTGAACATTTAGCTGATAAACACATGATTGCACACATATCAGGAATGTGAGTGCATACATATTCATGCAATACTGGCAAGCAAGGCCATATGCCAATACTTGCATTTTATTGGTCCACTCGACACCCCGCTATATTTCCTCCTCATGCATAATGAATATGCATGGCAATATATCCCACATTACATACTTACCACCACGGCCTTAAAAATTGCACTCTGCTTTAAGCTGATGTCCCTCAAAATACCACCTTACCACTGACCAAAACAAAGTTTTGGGGTTGCATCTGGCAACCCGAGCATGTTTGCAGCCATCGGGTCAAAGCCGAGACGGAATACCTTTGACCTCCAATTTCTGCTTTTCTGAAAAGCTGAAAGCCAACGTCGTGAGTATATGTATCCAATGTTGTAGAACACGATGGTACTACTCTGGATATTTAATTTCTAGTATTTAGCTCCTTGATTAAGATTCTCCGACGTTCAGAGTGTACGGCAAAAAGAACACGAGGCTGTGGCCCCAGATCCTCCTCCTGTCTCAGTGGCCATTCACCCCCCCCAGGGTCCTATTGGGCGTCCCGGGATTACCCTCTCAGTGGCTCGCTCCCATGTTCCAATATTAAGAGCCCTAGATCCCCACCCAGGTGTTTTGGCTCCCCAAACTCCCGAGGCCCAAACCTGACCTCAGGCTGGAACAAGAGCCCAGGCCCAAGTCCCGGCCCAGGCCCTTGCCCAAGCCCAGGTCCAGACACATACCCAGACCCAGGCCCAGGCAAAAACCCAAACCCAGGCTCACCCCCAAGCCCGAACTCAGACTCTTGCCCAAGCTCAAGCCCGAGCTCAAACCCAAGCGGAGGAATGTTCACAAGCTTCTCCCGGGGGACTACCTCGGGCCCAGACACCCCGAACTCGGGCTGAACACCCTCGAACTTCCTCCATTCCTTGGGCATTGGGTCGTGATACTATTGGGGGGAGGGTTGGAGCTCTGGAACAGGGAGCGTCCCTGGCAAACATGCCAGCGATTCTCCCGGATGTGCTTTCCGATTTCCAGCAGTCGCCTCCGCAAACTTCGACTGCTCCGGCCCAAGAGAACATTGGATCCTTGGTCCCATCAGTGATTGCCCTGCTATCCCAGCCTGGGTTTGCATCTTGGCTCTCCTCTTTGCTATCTCCTCAAGCAGCACCTCAGCATGTCCATCCGTTGGAGCCCGACGAGCATGACCCAGATGCCTTGTCGGTCTCTGCTTCTAGGGGCCTTGAGGATGAACAAGCGGGGTTCAGTAATGAATACCAGGATGGCTTGGGTCACCAGGGTACTCGGGGACTAATTCAAGATTATGACCAGGGCTCAGCCTCCCAAGTCTTTGGAACAGTAGGACTCAATGCCCAGGTTGCGGACAGCCCCACTGTCCCCTGGCATTCGGCCGCTGCTGCTCAGGTCCCTCTCTTGGCCCCGTTACCCAGGCAGCCCATTCAGCCTTGGGGACCTCCCACTTGTGGGGCACGCAGTGCCCACCTGCTCCTATCCCATTGTTACCAGCTATTCCTCCAACACTATGTGCAATCCCCGGGAACCCCCAGATGCCACTGCCTTGGGCTTTCTCACAAACACAGCCCCGTCAGGATGGCCCATGGAAGCCTTTGAGGGCGGAGTCCTCCCCGGGGCAGGGGAATATTGTGGGGTGGCCGCAGACGGCACCCAACTTTTCGGCCATCAGCTGCCTCAATTCCAGGAACGGTACCATCCCCGGGGAGGTCCCTAGAGTTCTCTCTCCGGTATGGTGCCCATTATGGAGAAGGGCTTCGCGATGCAAACATACCCGTGGAGTTTCTGGAAACCCCGGGCATGTCGACTTCACTGGGGTATGCCGCCCGGAGACTATTCAAAGATCTCCCGTCATGTATGCCTGCCTGCCCGTAGGCTAGTCAGGAGATCTGGAGTCTATTGAGGAAACGCATAAATCATTTGTGTCACAAGGATGATCTGGTTGCCAGGGCTTTCCCTTCCAAAGAAGGAGGATGCATCAATTTTAACACCCTCTCCAGGCACAAAATAAACGAGGGCTGAGGCAATTAGCCTCAGTTTTTCACAAAATAGACCCCATGAGAAAAATTTTGGCCTATTGGGTTTAAAATGCAATACGAGGCTACTTTTTGGCAGAAATTTGCTCAAATAGCCCCCGTAGCCCAAAAAAAAAAAGGATTTTGTCCCTTGCATCCTCTCGCCTGAAGGGGCGTGCTTATGAGAGAATGGAGGGGCTAGAACACTCAATGTGTTCCGCTCGCCATGACTCACCAAGGTATTGAGTCAGGAGGGCCCTCCACGCCGTTCCGCGGCCCCCTCAAGAGTTGGGGCATGGAACTAGACCTCCGGGATGAAGAGGCTCCGCAAGACTGGAGTCCCTGGCTAGGGATGGCTTACGGGTCACCAATGCCCAACGACTGGCCTTTGCCACTGGCCAATTGCCCTTCTGCGTCCCGGGCTCCACCATGTCCTGGGAGAGGAAGCAGACTCTAGAGGTATACGCGATCTCTTGCATCGTGACATAGGACAATTTGTTCGCATTCGAGAAAGCAGTCGTGGTCTTCCATTTGGTGCAGGAGCATCGCAGCGCAGGCTGTAGATAATGTGGGCTGATCGCGTCTGCTTTCTCAGCCCCACTGTTCAGACCTCTTTGGGGGCTTATTTATGGAAAGCAGCGGTCGATGCGGATTACGCCATAGAAGCGCTCGATGAGTGGTGCCATTCGCACCGCCCAGGGCACCAATCTAAGGAGGGCCCGCGGTGGAACGGGTAACAGTTGGTGATGGCTCAACGGAGTGCATCGCCGCCTCCTATGGCCCAGCCAGTCTGGCGACATCTGCCCAGCATACCAAGTACCCTATACAAGGCCCCACAACAGTTGATCCAGCAGACTTCCTTCGGCTCTATGGGGAGTACAGCTCCCCTCACTTATGGGACCCAATTTTCAGCAGTCTCTCCCCACACCACAAGCCCGCTGTAGGAGATCACGTCGCGGCAAGGGAAGAGGTTCAAAGGGCTCCTGGGGAGGTAGAGGCCCTGGCGCAAGCAGCTGGGTCGAGGATCAGCCCCCCAAGCTCTCGCCAAGCGCATCTTTTCTGAAAGTCAGGTGGCCTCCCCAGTAAGGGGTCGATTTGCAGTGGCACGCCGCGGGTGGGGCCGTGACCTCATGATCGTTTGGGTCCTGTCGGTGGTCACCTTCGGATACCAGCAGAGTTAAGGCTCCCCCTCGCCGCGTGTTGGGATAGATTGACCACTATCCCCAAGGATCCCGCAAAAGGGAAGGCCTCCTGGGAGAGATAGAAGGTTCCTGGGAGAGATAGAAGCTATCCTTCAGAAAGGAGCCGTCCACGCGTGTGGTAGGCCCGAGACCTCTCGGGGCTTACCATCGTTCTTCCTGACGTTCCCAAGAAAGTGGGCTTATGGAGACCGTACTAAACCTCAAGCCACTCAATCGACACAAAACCTCAGCCATTCCGCATGGAAACACTAGCCGCAGTTTTACGGCGTCCTGTGGCCAGGCTGCTGGGGGCCACACTGGACCTAAAGACGCGTACCTACACGTACCAGTCCGTCCATTTCAAAGAAAGCTCTTCATCTTCTCTTCGGGGACAGGCCTTCGAATTAAGGTCCTGCACTTCGGTTTTCGGACTTCCTCGAGCTTTCACACATCGTAAAGACAGCGGAGTTCTAGTCCAAAAGGCTTCATTTACCTGAGACTATGTCCTCTTAATAGGTCCCTCAAGAGATGGCCCTCTTGAGGGGACATCCAAGACGTTTCCGCCCTTGTTTCCCGTCTGGGTTTCTGATCAACCTAGAAAAGTCCAACTTGATACAATCACACAGGTAGAGTTTCTCAAGGCCCTCCTAACATTCAAACAGGGCCTAGACTCCCAACCATCGCACGGGTAGAAGACCTGGTTACCTGCACCTCTCAGCTCTTCCAGTCCCGATCAGCGCAGGCCCGGACGGGCTACGGCCTTCTGGGCCTCATGGCCAGCATGGTGGACGTCGTCCCCATATGCAGGCTTGGCTGTGAACGAGGCACGTCCACCTTCATCTGGCCGCTCATTACAGACCATGGAGGCATCCCCTCACACTAATGGTACCTGTCCACAAGTTTCCTCAAGCGCTCCTCTGGTGGAATCAACCCCACCAATATTGGCAGGAGTGACCTACCCCCTCATTGCCGTCCCTTGTCCTTAAACAATATGGGACGCATAAAGCGGGGGTTGGGGAGCTAACCTCCTAGATCACCACATCGCGGGGCTGTGGTCTGCACGGCAGTGTCGCCATCATTCAGTGTGCTAGGTCGGGCAATCCACTATTAGCCCTGCAGCGACTAATCTCCTTAAACAGGGGGCGCTCAAAGTAACAGTACGATGTGACAACATGACAGGGGTGACGTACATCAACAAGCAAGGAGGCACTCGCAGTCCCCTCACTTGCGGGATGCGTGCTGATTATTCCTCTGTTGGTGCGGAAGTCATGGGATCTCCTTAAGGGGGGAACAATCTTCCAAGTTCCCGGTGCCGACAAACGTCACCTCGCGATTGCCCCTGTCCCGTTGGGGGATCGCCCGGCGGCCCACTAGCCAGTCGTTTGTGAGGGGGCTCCTCAGTGAGTTGCCCCTATGCCACTCCAGTTTGCGAACTTGTTTCCAGCAAAGATAGACCGCCTACACATAGTTCGATTGCATCCCAGACAGAAGTTCTTAACTCCTGACTTCTTTGGGAAGGGAAGAGGGGACCCGGCCGCTCTGGGCGGGATGCCATGGCAGGATTGGTCAGGGATGCTAGCATACGCTTTCCCAATAGCTCTCATCATCCCCATGTTCTGCTCTAAAAGGTCTCCAATCGGGAATTGCCTCCGCTCCTGGTCGTGCCATGTGGCCTCACCAGCTTTGGTTCCCTAGTCTAAGACTCCTAATAGACAGAGCCGGTATAACCTCCCTGTGAGAATCGACCTCCCTCGATCGGAGGACCGTCAGTCGTTGCCCTTCGCACCGTCACGCCTGGTTTGACAGTCTGACAGATTTCCGCCGATCCTTTAAGAAGGGGGGTGGGACTTTTGATGGGCTGCCAGTATCGCATTGCAGGCAAGGGAGATTGTCTACTAGATCGACTTATGCTGGTGGATTCCTTGGCTTCAAAACAATGATCTTCAGTTGCACTCGGGTAACCCCTATTCTACATCTGTAGGCCAAACTGTGCGACTTCCTCACATCCATTTTTCGTGAGGGCGTCCAGGTGCACAAAGTCTTGGCCTACAGATTGACTATTGGGGTTGCTCCAATCGTGTCTTCCCCCTGGGGCGTCCATCGTAGCTTCCCAATTGAGGGCGTCCTCATGCTCCTAATGGGTTCGATGGTTTGAACAACCTGTTGTTACTAGTCCCTTAAAGGGTATGTTCAACCTCCGCCGCCCGGCAAGGAAAATCTTCCCGACTCGGACTTACCATTAGTGCTCCAGTTTAATGCCTCGCCCTCTCTCTCGGTGCTACATAAGCTGTCCTTTTTGATTTAGGAGAGCCACCGGGGGAATATGGAGGATGGACCTTGCGTTGCCGTCCGTTGCCTTCAACATTTTACATCAATAAAACTAGGGCAATTAGAGGGAATATTAACCATCTGTTCATTACCTGCAGTTGCAGACCCTCATCAACCTGTATCTAAGCTACCTTGAGTCGCTGGATCATGGCGGTGGTCAAGTGCGCCTACTCAGAACTAAAAAACCACCACAGAGCACATGGCACTTGGGCTCAAACTGCCTCATGGGCCCTGTACTCGGGCATCCCCTTGGGGACATTGTTTGAGGCAGGAGGATGAAAAACAGAAATTATGTTTTCCCAAAGTTTACCTGAACGAGTCCTGGCTTAAGGGAGGTCGGGGCCGACCAGTGTGGCTGTCTCTGCTCGGGGAGGAGACCTTAAGAGAATCTAAAAACAGCTGGGGAGGTGAGTTCGTAAGTTAAAAAAATAAAAATCACAATGCCACCAATACACAACTAAAATCAAATGAACAACAACACAAGTTTAAGACAACCAACAGAACCCACAAGAACAGACCAATACTGGGAGAATAAACACCATCAACTCATCCTCCACAAAAAGGAAAAGTTAGAAACGCCCAATAGAAAAACCCACAAACACATTTCCCAAAAAATCTCTCCTAAAAACACAAGACTAAGGTATCGGACCAAAAAATAAAACATCAAAACCGAATCTCCACCAAAACACTGCGAACACAAGACCAAACCAACCAACACGTAAAGAAACAAAAATAAAAGACCGCACAACTTTTCGTCCTTCCCCACAAAAACTCACTCCTCCCACCGACCACTGACGGCCACCATCCCGCACTCTTCTCTCGCGCGAGGGGAGAAGTGGATAACCCTTTGCCCTGGGGTACCGTTAGCGTTAGGGGGTTGTTGTAGGGGGGTCGTAGGGGTAGTAAAGTTTATAAAATGGGAGTTAGTTCCTGGTTCTTATTTTTACACCCGGCACCACTTCTCCTCAAGCTCTATAATTCCGCGGGACTCTGGTTGCAATTTTTAAGGCCGTCGTGGTGGTCAGTATGTACTTGTGGGATATTTCCCCCTCTACTGGAGGGGGTTATTATGCCTAATAAGTACATACTTACCCACCACGGCCTTACGCCCTCAGTTTGTGGCCCGCAGTGCGGGTCCCTCTGCGAGGGTTTAGTTTCTCAAATCAGCCGTGTGCTAGGGGTCCCATCCTTGCAAGTTTTCAGAAGAGCGTCCGTTATCAGATGTCAAGGTATTCCGTCTCGGCTTTGACCCGATGGCGGCTCTTGTAGGCGCCAGGTTGCCAGATGCAACCCCAAAACTTTGGTTTTGGTCAGTGGGTAAGGTGGTATTCTGAGGGACATCAGCTTTAAATCGATGCATTTTTTTAAGGCCATGGTGGTAAGTATGTCTTAGGATATAACCCCCCAAGTAGAGGGTGAAATCCGGCAAAATTGGTCGCTTGTTGAATTGTTTAACATAGCGAACTGAGAACAACCCTGAGAACAGATCTAGTTCATTTGGTCTGATTTGGTCATGTGCTCAATATATATGCTGTGTAGTGGCAATTACTGACCTCATTAAATTGATCATCATCGATCACCAAGGGCTGTGGCCACTTTCCTCCCTGCCAATTGGCCACACGGACATTCCTATGCATGTGAAATTGAATCACCGGTGTGCAGGATTCTGCTTAATATAGATAAATGTGCATAAATTTCCATGATAAGATGTATTTTGGTGCTTGTTAAGAAAATTTTAACTCCAGGATATCCATATTTAGAAATCTTTTTTGGTGGGCAATATGTTTTCAGAATAGCAACAGAGATAGAGTCAAGGATTTTACTCTGTACCACCTGTTTTTCATGATCATTTATCACATACAAATTTTTAATTATTTCATGTGTGTTGCTCTTCATAAGTGCTAATAACTCACTCGTAGTAATATCCTCTATAACCTCATCAGCTGTATAAATCATTTCATGTCTTGTTCTTTCTGTGGACAGGATTATAAAACATTAAAACTCCTTTCCACATAATGACTTTCTGTATTTTCTCTTTGTGTTTGTATTTCATTCATGTGTTTTCGTGTGACTTTTGCAAGAAAATATCTTTCACAGTATTTGGCTTTGTGAGCTCTTTCAGGATATGTTTTAATTTCATGTCTTTTCTTGTAACATATTGTATATGCTAAATTCTTTTCACAGTACTGACTTGTGAGGGTCAATATTCACCTGTATTGATTATCATTTCAGGGATTTTCCTTTGGGTAGCTCTGGTAAATCTCTTCTCACAGTGCATCGCATCTGCCCCACAAATCCTATTCCACCATGAACAGGACATGGTTTCATCTAGCTGCACGCATTAGGAATATAATGTGAAATTAGCGTCGTATGTGAAAATACGACTTTTTGGCGTTGGTCACATACAGAACTAGGACTTTGGTAGCTTTATATCAGGAATACAATTGCAAACTTTCAAAACTCCGCAAGGTTAAAACTTAAACGTCAGAATGTTTTTCTCTCTTCATAATGCAAAATTAAAAGTAATTTGTAATGTTTAATTCCATAGTACAAAATGAAATCTGGTAAATATCACTGGGCGATTTTCTAGAAAACAGCATTTCGTCAGATAAGACAGTATGTGAGGTGGGCCACACAATTTAAATGGTTTCTTCTCTCCTCTCTGGTTCATTTTTCATGTGTTTTCTTGTGACTAATGGGATTGAAAATCTTGTTTTTACAATACGACATTTGTGCATTTTTCTCCTGTTGGGGCTTTTCATGTTTTTTTCTTGTAGTAATTCGAATGAACCTCCACTCACAGTACTGACACTGGTGGTGTTTCTTCACCTGTGTGTGGGCATGTCACATGGCGTTTCCGTCATTAGCTTTGGTAAATTTTTTTTCCACAAACTGACACTGTGTGGTTTCTCCTCCATTTAGGAGTCATTTCATTTATCTTTTTGTCCAGTAACATCGAATGAACCTCCTCTCACGTACTGACACTTGTAGGTTTCTCTCCTGTGTGGTCATTCATGGTATTTCTTGAATTGTTCGGGTAAATCTCTCTCTCCTCACAAAACCTCGGCATTTAAAGGGTTTCTCTCCTCGATGTCTCATTTCATTCATGTGTTTTTCTTGGTGACTATTTAAAATAAATCTTCCCATACGGACATTTGTGCAATTTTTTTCTCCTGTTCGAGTCTTTTCGAGTTTTTTTTCTTCTCCTCTGTATGTCTCATTTCACATGGCGGGTTTTTGCCACTAGCCCGAGTCATTTCTTCTCACAAAACGACTTTGTGCCTTTTTTCTCCTGTATGAGTCATTTCATTGCCTTTTTCTTGTCATTAAATCGATTGAATCTCCTCTCACAGTACGGACACTTGTGTGGTTTTTCATCTCTATGTATCATGTCGTGTTGTTTTTGTTAAAGCTGGGTAAAATCTTCTCACAAAACTGGCATTTAAAGGGTTTCTTTTCCTCCTCTATGTCTCATTCCATGTGTTTTCTTGTTGACTATTTGTTACCAATCTTCTTTCACAAAATGAACATTTGTTCAGTCCTTCTCCTGACATACTCATTTTCATGGTTTTTCTGTTTTCTTGTCATTAAATCGATTGAATCTCCTCTCACAGTACGGACACTTGTGTGGTTTTTCATCTCTATGTATCATGTCGTGTTGTTTTTGTTAAAGCTGGGTAAAATCTTCTCACAAAAACTGGCATTTAAAGGGTTTCTTTTCCTCCTCTATGTCTCATTCCATGTGTTTTTCTTGTTGACTATTTGTTACCAATCTTCTTTCACAAAATGAACATTTGTTCAGTCCTTCTCCTGACATACTCATTTTCATGGTTTTTCTGTTTTCTTGTGAGTAAATCGATTGAATCTCTTCTCTCACAGTGCTGACACTTGTGTGGTTTCTCACTGTATGTATCATTTTCTGTTTGTTTTTTGCTATAAAGCCGGGTAAAACTCTTCTCACAAACTGGCATTAAAGGGTTTCTCTCCTGTATTCTCATTTCTTATTTGGTTTTCTGTTGATAAATCGATTGATCTCTTCCTCACAGTACTGACCCTGTGGTGTTCTTCTCACCTTTTGTATCACTCATGGTTTTTCCTGTCATTAGCTAGGGCGTGAGGGTAAAACTCTTCTCACAAACTGGCATTTGAAGGGTTCCTCTCTCCTCTATCTCTCATTTCATGTGTTTTTCTTCAGGACTTACTTTTAAACTTTCACATCCTTCTTTCACGTACTTGGCATTGTGCAGTTTTCCTCTGTGTGTCTTTTCATGTCTTTTCTTTTCATTATTTTGAATGAATTTTATTTCACAATATTTGCATTCCGGAAGTCTTTCACCTTGTAATGTTTCCCTTATGTTTTCCGTGGTCTAGCTTGAGTAAATCTTTTCTCAGAAATCTGACACTTGAAGGATTTTTCTCCTGCAAGTCTGCTGGTGACTTTCGGTGATATCTTCTCTCCTGTAACTGATCTTTTCCCAAAGATCTGTTGGTGCAAAAGCTTTCCGTCTAGTATACCAATATGGTTTGATTCTCCTCTCATGGTAGTGAACTAATAGGTATTGTGGTACACTGTCAAATTGTTTCTAATGTATTTGCCCACCAGGGCCCTCAGCAATTTCCACGGTGTCTTCTGTTTTTTTGTCCATATCTGAAAGTGAAATGTTGTAATGCCAAGTCGGATGTTATTCATACCTAAAGTGGTGGTGGGGGGGCAGGTGTGATTAGATATGAAGGAAAATGTTGGGTGATGTGTCACAATCAGTTTGGGAAACTTCATGGTAACCTGGGAAACTTCAATTTTTGAAAATTAAAAAAAAAAAAAAAAAAAAAAAAAAAAAAACTATAAATTAAAAAATACAAATTTGCATCACCCCTGCAAGATGCAGTCTTGAACATGAATCTCAGATGACCTTTGACATTGGTTTTATGACCTTTGACCTCCACATATAAGGAACCCCTCCTACTGCACCTTACCCAAGTCTGGTTTAACTTTTTGAAGGAGATGTGAAAAACATATGAACACCCTCAATCCGCATATCCCCCTAATGCTTTCAAACCCGGGGATAAAAAAAAAAATGTTTTTCACCATCAACAATTGACCCAAAAAGTATAAAAAATACAAAAATTGCAAAAATTGGTGTTTTTTGGAAATCTAGAAACATACAAATTTATTGAGAAAACCAAAAAATACATGAGGCAGAGTTGTGAGGAGAGATCTTGTACAGACACATTTTTAAACTTGTACCCATTGAATAGGTTCGATTAATACTCCTTTTCCTTGAGCCTGTGGTTGAAAGGTGGGCAAGCAATGGTTGAATGGGGTGGGAAGTGCTAGTTGGTGTTTGAGACAGAGCGGGAGAATTGGTGGCTAACAAGAAGGGGAATCGGGGTTACAATGTGGTGACATTGGTATTTTGATGGATGATATGGAATTGGTAGTCGACAAGTATGAAAGTGCATTATGTGATATAGTGGTGGTCATGGGATGGTGGAGTTGTTGGTGACAGTGTGAGGTTGGTCAGTTTAATTGATGGCATGGGAATGCATGGGTTGTGTGATGGGTGGTTGAGTCATTGGGTTGATGGAGTACTAAAGTCAGCTGCGATGGGGTTGCAAAACAAATTTCGCTAGCTATAAGATATATGGGAATTACACTTTGCATGACATTTGTTCCGTGTACCGGCAAGTAGTTTTACCTTCAATCTCTTCACAACTAAACACCATACCAATGGAGTAAGCCACATCATCCTTGATGCTCTTGTTTCATTAATGTGTGTAGGATGAAACTTGAAATTTTATAGTATGTAGTTTTGATTGCTACGGATTCGCCAGGAATCCGCTCTAAAATTTGTTTCATCTATATTGAACAAAAACAACTGCCCCATGTCTCGATCCTCACTAAAACCTCTCTGAATGTTCTTAATGGTTGCATTTCCATGTGCATTTTGGCCTTGAACCCTGCCTTTTGGCATTGTTTTCATGTGTACAGTAATGTAGTTGAGATTATTTCAAATTCTGACTTTCTTATCCTTCAATAGTCAAACACTGTCAAATTTGGAAACTAATAAAAAGCGATCATCTTCGGGTAAATCGGCTTAGAGGTCTGGAAAGTTTGCACTGCAATTGAGTCACCGCACTTGAAAAAGGCGGAGAAATGACCGACAAAAAAGACCTTGTCTGGGAAGACAAACGTGGGATTACTTTCCAGTTTTTAAACACCATCAGTAGATACGCCAATCAGTAGACACGCCACAGAAACGGGGTGGCAGCATGAAAAGATGATTGTAAAAAAAAGTTAAAACGATAAATGGAAGCACTATCAGGAAAATGAAATATTTGTTATATATGGGGTTGATTAAGAATTTTAATTGAGCATTTCCGTTAACAATTTGACAATCGCAAAAATAAAACTCTGAAATGTTGGCCATTGCAAATTCCCCGACAATAACTGCAACATGAAAATCTTGACTTCCACACACACCTTTCTGTAACTACTGTATGAAGTAAGTAAGTAAAAGTAAAGTGTCGTGCTGAGCAAGCTCTTGCGAGTGCCAATTTTCTTCTTTACTAAAAATTTAAGCGTGGGCCAGACTTCCTCGTATAATTTTTTGCAGGTGGGGTTGACCACTCCTCCACCCCATTTATGTGTCGTCTTGACACACCTCGCCGCCCAATTGTTGAATCACGGTCAGAAAGTAATTTGAGCCACGCGACCATGGCAAATTCACTGCGCTAGGGAGTTCACAAGTTCGACGGTACATGCCAAGTGGCTGAAACGTACACAACAACTTGTAACCATCTCGGACCGGTCAGATAGTGTTGATCAGATTTTTGTGGGCGCAGCTATAGATGGCAGGACCACTTACAATCCGTGTGCGGTGTATGTGTGGATGTGTGTGTGTGTATGTGTGTATGTGTGTGTCAAAATTGTTAAGTTTTTTTTAAATTGACCTCAATTGAAAAGTTTAACTTCAATTGGAACCAAACTTCTGTCATAGGTGCACAAGGGATCCCTCATATGTTGATGAGGTCAAGGGTCCAGCCTTGCAAGGTCAAAGGTCATGGAGGTCATTGAAAAATGGGCTAAAAATGTAAAAGTGATATAAATTGGAAAACTGAAGTTAATTGGAACCAAACTTTTGTCCTAGGTGCACCATGCAATCCCTTCATATGTTGATGAGTCAAAGGTCACGTGCCAGGGTCAAAAGGTCATGGGGCGGCCCACAGCTTATATTCTTGAATATAGCGAGCGCGAAAGCCGAGAACCGCCAGAAATTCTAGTTTGTACACTGGTATTGCGCAAAAATACTGGCCTATCGTAACGATTTATGCACCAAAATATTCCTAACAAATGTCTAGTTAGGGACTTAGTTTATAATATAGGTTTATTTGTGAAAAACAACACAAAAAACGATGAAAGAGGATAAATACAAGACATTTTTCTTAGGTTATCAGCTGGACTCAATATCGATTGTGCTGTCAAGTCATGCCCCACCAAAGCACTCAAAAACTAGTGAGCTAACGGTTGTTTTTGTGAGAAACCCGTTTCTAACATCAAATCGGACCACTGCGTTCGTCGATTCGCGAATCCAGGGTACCGCGAAAACATTTTTTTCATTCCTTCTTCAAGCCTTTAACACAGAGTTTGGCTGCTGGGGAGGTCCCATGACGTGGCGCATGTCTAAGAATAGCAACAATTAAAAATTTATTGAGAAAACCAAAAAATACATGGGCAGAAGTTGTAGGAGATCTTTACAGACACATTTTTATATATTTGAAGCTCATAGTTCTCGTGAAAACAAAGTGTGTTACTTAATGGGCCCCGATTACAATATTGCTTTGTTAAAAGATGATACACATAGACCGAAACATGATTACTTGATCTTGTTTATTCTTATTCCTTCATGCCCACTATCATAAGCCTACACGACATACCTGAGCCATAGTGCCCACAATATTGATAAATACTCACAAATGAGAGAATCTTTCCAACTCTGAAATTATTGCCTAAAAAGATTAGTGGACCATTGCCAACAGCTTGATAACGAATAGCGCGATTCAAAATACAAGTAATCAAAAAAACCGATAATATTTCAGACGGAATCACTTGCCTGTAAACATACCACGCTTCAAACAAAAACTTATCGGCTATAAACTGGCATGAAGAACTGGATAATCAAGATGTAAATGATGATATAACAAATTCACAAGATATTTAATGAGTGTATAATGACTGAATACCTCTGAGAAATGTAAAAGTAGAGTAGAAAGTACGCCAAAGATCCCTTGGATAACAAAGGATGTAAAGAGTAGTAAATTTGAAGAACACGTTATACAAAAAATACTTGACACAAAAACCATGTGTGCGAAACGGCAAACTACCTTTAGAAGGTATTAGGAACAGTGAAATAGTTCTAATACGTAGTCAAAAAGAAAATACTATGACTACAGGTTTGAAGCCGACAAAAAACCATATGCAAAAACTTGGCAAAAATTATCAGTATCATTGGTCGAAACAAAAGCGAAATACTCAAACCAAATTAAAAATGAAAAATGGGAAACGCAGAGGATCCACAAAGTACTATAGCAAATGAGTTTAATAATTTTTTTGTTAACATTGAGACCAAAACTGGCATCAAGTATCCAAACAGCGAACAAGGCATACTGTGATTATTTGAAAGACCACTTAGTAGTAATATGACATGAAACCGATAGTAAGGCGAAAAATTAAAAAAAATTGTATGTTTAAAGTTAACAAAAACAAAAGTGCTGGACATGAAATATTGGAAACTATATTGTTAGAAAGTGGCGATGAAATCGCGACCATTAACCATGATTTTTAATTTATCATTAGTACAGGAGTGTGTTCCAAATGACTAAAAATAGCAAAGGTTATACCAATTTTCAAAAAAGAAAATCCTGAGATCTTTTCAAATTATCGTCCTGTATCGGTTTTACCTTGTTTTCGAAAATTCCGAGAATGTCTTTAATGAGATGTACAAGTTATATTAATAAATTTAAAATCTCAATGAAAAGCAATTGGCTTTAGATCAAACATTCTAACTACATGGCTATTATTGACTTAATTGACAAAATTACTGATTCTGTTGAAAATAATGAAATCAATAGGTATATTCCTGACTTGTCAAAAAGCAATTTGACACAATGATCATAATTTTATTACACAAATGGGAATTGCTATGGTTGCAGAGGTGTTGCCATCGAATGGTTCAAACGTTACTTAAAAAATAGATCACAATAGTCTTATTTAATTCTGGGCCAGTCTGATTATAAAGAATCATATGGGTGTACCACAGGGTCCATATAGCACTATGGGTTTTTACTAGATGTTAACGATATGTAAATGTATCTAATATTCTGAAATTTGTTCTTGATTTGCTGACGACACAACTATCACATATTCAACAAAAAATATTATTGAACAGTTTGATCTCATCAATAACGAACTGATAGAAGTCAGTACTTGGTTCAAAGCAAACAAGTTCGTAATGATAGCAAGAGAATTTTATGATGATGGGTACACATCAAACTAGACATTTGTATGGTATGACATTTCGCACAAGAATATTATGTAGCCGTACAAAACTAGAACAAGTCAACGAAACAAAGTTTCTTGCCGGATAAATCCATTGATGAGAATTTTACATGGAAAAGTCATACTGAAAATATATCCACAAACATTTCTAGAAATGTCGGTGTGATCAATAAACTAAAAATTTTGTTCGGATGTATCTTTCTCACTATACCATACCTTAATACTCCATATATACTTATGGTATTCTTGCCTGGGGCTAATGCAAGCAACATTTACTAGAAGTGTTCAAAGTACAAAAAACGATTTATTACGAATTAGTACAAATTTTAGTTTTTGATTATCGAAGTCATTCGGCTCCATTATTTAAAAATATAATGTTCTCAAAGTACGATGCTATACATTAGAATATGTACTTTATGTAGAGGCATTTTACTGCACTGACAGAGGCATTACTTCATTTTAAAAGACAGAGCAACATTAAACTATTCTACAAGAAATACGAATAATTACACTGTAACTAAAGAAAAACAAATTTTGTATTAAGTTCAATTAGACATTCAGGCCCGACCCAATGGAATTCAATAAGTAAGACATCAATTTCGAAATCCATTAAACATTTCAGGTCGCGGGGGGGGTGGGGGAAGGTAAAAGGAAATATTATGAAGGATTAGGTTTAACTATCGCTTCCTTGTGTGGGTTATAATTACCTTGCATGGAAATAGTAATATTTACGTTGAGTTGCTATGTAAGTTATGTGGGTTATTTTATTATACAGATATGACGTATGTCTGTATGCGAGCTGTGAGTGCGCGCGCTTCGTGATGAGTTTGCGGGTGCATTTCTGTTTGTGTGTTTTTTTGTGAGTGTGTGTGTGGTGTTGAACTATATGTTTTTTTGTTTGTCAATGTATATTGAAATGAAAGAGGTTGGTTTTTATGTAATTAATTGATTTAGGTGGGGACCATTTCGGGCCTGTAGGCCTATTTGGTCATCTCATTCAATATTTGGATTCATAACGTGCTTATTTAGGATTTTTATATGAATGAAAAATAAAGTAAGATGAAAGAAGAAGATGAAGTGAGGGAGTATTCACATTGAATGACACAATCAACAACACAATTTGTGGTTTATGGTTGGTCATTACGTTTATCATTATATCATCGTAACACTGGTTACGAGTTTGCGAGAGTCGAGCCGTGCGCATGCGTAGCTCAGTGAGCTAACGGCCGGTGACGTTCACTGAACGTAAAGCTCGAAAACAGGATAAAAGCCTAAAAAATCTCAACGCCATCGCTTGTTTTTCCTGAATTTTTTCAAGTTTAATAGAATGGGTAGAGGATGCCTTCTTACGAACCCTAAAACGCGGTGTTGAGGGACAAGGGTCCAAGAATCCTTAAAACATGCCGCCCAAGGGCCGGACATGGTAAAGCACATCCACCCGGGGAGTAATAACAGAGCGACCACGAAGTAAAAAAAACACACCAACAAAGTGCCATTTTTTGGTTTAAACACCCTACAAAACTTTTTTAACGACTAGGACTCGGTACGACCAGTTTACCACTATTCGCCGCTACAAATTAGTTCACGGCTTATTTCAGACGTTCCTCTTAAAAGTACAACCAGGGGTCAGGCCAGGATCGCCCTACGGCGCGTTGCTGGCTGATAATAATAGAGTGCATATTTTAAAAATTGATGTCTGGATTGAGAACCCAGCGGACGGACAGGCCGAACTAAAAGCACTACTGGTGAATGCACTTTCTAGTCAGGTAGAAGTTAGGCATAGGTACATGACGGTAGGTATTTTGCGATACGAACTATGAACTGTACGAAGAGGCTTATTTTGAACAGGAGAGGACTCTGGAGGAGGCAGGGTGGTGGAATCACCCAGGAGCTGATCCAATGGATGCAAGCCCCCCCCTTTTTGGTAATTTCGCCGTATTTACTCGAAGCGTGAAGTTGGCTGAAGCCATTGGACTCGGTACCTGACTCAGTCAAGACGTACAACTGAGGTCTAGACTAAACACCGTCTGCCCACGGTAGTGATCCGCGGCCTGGTGATTTGATTGGTTTCATTCTTACACAAAGCCAAAGTTTCTTCTGGTTGTGCATGCACGTTGTAAAGCAGCAAAGCCCCGGGGACCAAATGTATGAATGTCTGATAACGAGCTGCAAGTGTGAAAGACAATCATCTCCGAAAGACTCTGTGTTTTTTTTTTTGACCGGACTCCATGAGAGAAAACTATGGAAATATATGAACCACTTTTTTTTTCCACCGTCCCCAGGTTAACGACACGACAGGGGTTAGTACCAAGTTGGTAATACTGACTTTATATATTGGAGAATCTTCCAGCAAAGACTAAGTCTAGAGATCTGAGGTTACAAAACTGCCAAAAGCCTTTGGGTAAAAAAAGCCTAAGTGCAGTACCCAGTTGGTTCCAGACAAGACAATTTTTTTCTACACAAGGAAATGTCCTGGCTCCCACATGGCACATGCTAACTTTGAAGTTAACATGTACAGACGAGAATCCATCAAGCCTGATTTGAATCAAAAATAACCATCTTTGTAAAACCAAGATTTGTCACAAGGTGATTCCGAATGGCTTGAGGATGATTTGGGGAAGTTGGTGAAAGATATGACTGAAAAACAAAACAACTGCTACAGTGACACGGTTTGGCGCTATTTATAAAAAGGGCCAGAGGTCGTGGAGGAAACACAGATTAAGCCATATCCCATGCCTTATCGTGGACAAACAATTACCAACAATGGGTCCTAGGCCTGCATATGACAGGGCCGTGGGATGATCATCAGCTCCTTTTTAGGACGTCAAAGCATTCCGGAGACCAAACCGGAATGAGAAAGATGGTGTCGAACAGGGACAAACGTCGCAAGAAGATGAGCTTACCAGCCACCCAATCAAAGCCACCAGATGCATAGAAAATACTATAGCCTCTCTACCAGAGGTGGTGGGTACAAACATTCTGAAATTTTCGAATGACAGGTAGCTTTCTTTGGAGGTCAAACTGAAGTCATATAGTAAGGAATGAAAAAAACACTTCAGATCCGGTTATGTTAGATATTATAGAGGGCTCCAATTAGAGTTTTCAATTATAGCATCCTATACAAGTATGGGAAACCATTTCCATTCCGATTGAAGCCTAATGAATAAGGCCATATGAGATAGAAAAAAATCAGGCATTATGTTAAAAAGAACCCAAGTGATTGATAACGCCGTCGTACTATGAAACATGGAGAATTATCTCAAATATTTTCCCGACCAAAAAAGGATGGGGAATACGAATGATTTTTAGAATTTGTCAAAAATTGAATTAAAATTATACAGCATCACCATTTTAAAATGGACACATTGAAAGGCAGTCAACTTAGTAACAAAAGACTGCCTATATGGCTTCACTTGACCTCAAGGATTGCCTCTATTACTCTGTTGCAAATTCATGAAGGAAGTAGGAAATACCTAAAATTTCATTTGGAAAGGAAAAATGTGCAATTGCGGCTCTTCCAAATGGACTGTCATCAGGACGCGAATTTTACGAAATTCTGATGAAGTTCTGTTAGCACTCTAAGAGCTATGGTCATGTTATTATTCCGCGTATGACGATGACACGATATGGTTTATCAAGACAGATACGAAACTTCACAAGCAGTTATGATACAGTGAAGGATTATCTGTTTGGGGGTTTGTTTATACACCCAAATTATTAGTCTTGTGTGAGCCTACCCAAATTATCCAATTTCGTAGGATTGTCATCAATCTAAAACTATGAAGTCAAATTTAAAAATGGAAAAAATAGAGGAAATTGTTACATTTTCAAAAAAATTATTGACAAGAGAAATCACAATTAGACAGTTAGCATGTTACATTGGAAAGTAGTAGCAGCATTTCCTGCTAATGATTATGGACAGTTACACTACAGGGAATTGGAAAAAAGAGACAAGATACTAGGCCTTAAATAGAGGGTAATTATGAGGCAAAATGGAGCTTGAATAAAAAATCCAAAGAGAAGTACGATGGTGGGTAAGCAATATCCACAATCAAGCAGGGTCATCATATAGAGGCTAAACCTGTAATGAAACTACAGAGTGCTGTAGTGGTCTAGGTTTGGGTGCGTCAATCCAGGGTTCTATGCAAATTGGGGTAATGGAATAACTGAAAACACTCAGGCCATGGGTAGTAACAAAATATTTGTTAGAGGTTACTAGCAGGCATATTTTTTTGCACTAAACCTTCTGTAAAGACATTGAGGGATGTTATGTCCGCCTCAGTAATTACAATGTTACAGCTAGTAATATAATAAACAAGATGGGTGGAATTAAATCAAGCCTGTGGAATGTTTAGCAACCAAAGTTATGGCAGTGGCATTGCATAAGATAGGCATTATCTGGGGTATCGGTCAGCTACAGTTACCAGGTACCAATAAGACCACACTCGAAGACAAGAAATGTATCTGAGTTTTTAAGGATGAGAATGAAATGGAAACCCTAACCCAAACGGTCTTTCAGAAAATATGTCGCAAATCTAGGCGATAGTTGACATTAGACCTATTTGCCATTTATAGATTGAACACACAGTTATCTCGATACCGGGTCATGGCACCCTGATTACCCAGGGGGCAGAAGCCGTAGATGCGGTAGGTGGACTGGGTAAAGTGGAGTTTATGCATTCCCCCATTGTGGCATTATTGATAGATTGCCTCCAGAAAATTGTAATTGACCAGGCAGAGGGCATTATAGTAGTACCCAGGTGGACAAAATCATAGCTTGGTTCCCTATAGGGCTATTAAAATGTTGAGTGACCACCCAATATTTTACCAAGGGCTAGCAATTGATTAACACATTCAGTCTGACAAATGCTGGCATTCCCTTCATAACAAGTTACGCTTGCTATCTGCCCAGATTATCTGGATCCCTCGAAGCAAGAGGAGTTCCGCCACAGCTAGAGACATCATAATTGCCTCATGGCGAAAATCAACTCGGAAACAATATGGATCATATATTCAGAGATGGATTGACTTTTGTCCCCGAGTACCGATCGAGTGATCCATTGCAGACAAATGTCAACGACCCCGAGTACTTACCTTTCTTAAGACATATTAGAAGCGGTATGGGACCGTGCGATAAACACTGCTAAAAGTGCTCGCGCGTCTTTCACTATGTTGCCACAGGGGCAATCCATAAGTACCTCATCCACTGATCACACGCTTTGTGAGGGGGGTATTTAACATAAACCCGCCGCAACCATAGGATATTGAAATATGGGATGTAGGTCTCATACTGAAAATTCTGAGAACAATGGCACCGACAGACAGAACGATCGTGGGTTGCGACGATTTGACTTTAAAATTGTGTATGCTCAGTGCCCTTACTTCGGCTACAGATTACAAAAACTACCACATGCTCAGGATGACCAGATGACAATGGCAGAAAACAGTGTACCTTTTACATGTTATAAATTGATCAAGCAAAGTAGACCAGGACACCACTGGGGTGCGAATACCCTTGAAGGATATCCAGTGGACATCAGACTGTGTGTATTAACATCACTTAAAGCCTAGTATTTGAAGCTAACTGAATCACTACGTGCAGAGAAAACAACTGTGTAGTTACAGGACGACACACAGAGAAAGGACCAGGATACGGTAGCGCTCGCTGGATTAGGAACGTATTAAGCAGGTCTGTGTTCCAATACAGCAACATTTAACCGCATTCAACTAGGGCAGCTTCAAATTCAGCAGTGATTCGCAATAGGGCCAGTGCACAGACATTGGGCAACGGCGGTGGGCTACAGAGAAACACTTCCACAAGTTCTACAAAAAGCCCATCCAGGGAAAAATGGGTTGCCTGACGCAGTGATCGCCTTCATGTGTATACCTACATGTACATTTGTAACTGATTTGAAAAGTTTTACAGCAGGATTGTTTTTACCCTGCCCATGTTGTGTGGGAAAAATTAAGTGAATGAAGTTTTCTAGAATTGTTTGTTATTGCCAAAAAGGGAATATGTGCCTACTTGAGCAACTAGTGGACTCCATAATTTCTAGCACATTTTTATGCAGAAATTATGAAAAATGGTAAGCCAGGGCTTGTTACACCATGAAGGCTTAATTACTACAGAATATAAGAGTGACAAAATTATAGTCCATAGTGTTGTTACATTTGGGAAGGCAATTTGCTGTTTAAGAGCAAGCAAAAAGGAGCTAGAATTTCATGAACTGTTTACAGGACTATTGAATATTGTGTGTTTTGACACGATCGCGTGGTTGCTCTTGCATTAAGAACATGGTTGTGGGAAAAAAAAAGTTAACTGAATGAAGTTAAATTTCAAGTTTTATTGAGAGAAATTGAACCTTTTAAAGTGTTTTTGAAACTTGTGTAAACACAAATTAAACCTGTTCTATGGACTTGATAGAACACTGACAGTATAGTATTGTAGAAAAGTGGCTTATTCCATATTATTGAGTGTGATGGACTGTGAAAGGGAATTATTCAGATAAAACCACAGTCCTACGAGATGAAGTCCAGAGGGCTTTTTAAAATCTCGCAGTAATTCGCGTAAAACCACGTATTACGAGATGATAATGGAAAGATTAAACGGAAAACTTACCCTGAGTTGAAGTTTGATCTCATTTCATGAAGTAATGGTAGTGGTAGAGCTGATGCGCCCTTTCCTCTCCCACCCTTGTTCATCATGGGAGTTTCAGCTTCAGAAGAATTTGTTAATCATTAAATTGATTGGGGTTCAGAGACTCTGACCCATTCGAAATTAAAATCGATCTAAGCATGCGCACTGGCTCGAATCTCACATAATCTCCACCACTACCATTACTCATGAAATGAAGATCAAACTTCAAACTCAGGTAAGTTTTCGTTAATCGTGCAATTATATTACGTTTAAAACATCAAACATTTAAAACAACATCACAATCAAATACTAATTCACAACCTTTTTCTGAAAAATTTAAAAATATTAACAAATCGGCTCCTTACGGAAATTATAACCTGAAGAGGGCCTAATATTTGAAAAATGTTTTCAAATCTGGGACCACTGTAAATTTTCTACGAAGAAGCGCATAAATCAAGATACTCAAGTCATAAAGTTTTACAGAAAGGGAACAATCACAAGGAATACCACCGAGGGACTGGATCACCTCTCTCAGCAAAGATATGGGTCATATAAGTATGACCAATTTACATCGCGCTAATACAATCATGTCCCTTCGTCCAATCAACTGAACTACCAACAGCTCCAACAGTTGCGTTGAAAAGCATGCATGTATAATTAGGGTAATAATGATACACAGCATTTGCACCCTATTTTCTTGATATATAGCTATTAACTGAAGCCTTAAAATCTGTAAAGGGAATCTCAAGTTTGGTTAGATTCATATTAAGGCTTCGGTTCGCCAATACATCAACCTTTTTCATTGCCTTGAATACCAAGGTGACTCGGAATACAAGAATTAAAACAACGGATTTATCAAATTTGAGACAATTGAAGCATACTTCTAACCAGCTCAACAATATAGGGATGACGACATTTCTGCCTTTCACAGCCATAAGACTAGATAGATAGTGAATCAGTAAATTATAATGAAATGACTCCATTGACATTTCAGGTAATTCTAAAGCCAACTTAAGTGCATTCAATTCAGCAGTGAAATAGAAGCATTTCAGGTAACCTAATCTGACGGTGATCACGCCGACTTAAAAAAGCTGCAGCATAGCCCTTTTCAAAATCTAGCCCCATCGTTATAAATAGCTCGATGTGAGATATTTATGTCCTAAGATCATCAAAATTAGCTTGAAAAAAAGATATCAGTGTTAGCCCTTCTTATATTGACATAAAAAGTTAGGTCAATATCACGCTCAACCTTTGTCCAAGGAGAACTAATAGGGAAAATCAAAAGAAGCCAGGTTAGCAGCATTAGGACACACCTGTGAAAACCCTCTTATAGGATTCCCAAAGTGGAATGGAATTTACGCATTAGGGTTACTGTATAGAAGTTGGTAAATTTAGGCGAACAGGTGCTCTCAGGTGTTGGGATATCAGAATTACTTTTAAGTGTAGAGCATATTGAAGAGATAATTTTTCCCATCTTAGATGTAATGGAGGTTCATTAGCCTGTCGACTATAAGCTTTGCATAGAGAGGTACGAAAAGCCCCAAGCATGTCGAAGACAGTGATCTGAATAGGTTCAAGCTTTTCAAATATGACTTACGAGCAGCAGAACTAAAAACAATGGCAACCATAATCCAATTTTTATCTCACAAGTGATCTATAAAGGCCACGAAGCAAAAATGAGCGATATGACACCCCAGTCATCTTAGAAAACTACTTTTAAACGATCAGACCTTTGTGACATCTTCTCCGCAAGTAGTCAATATGAGGCTTGAAGTTCAATTTACTGACAAATATTAAGCCCCAAAAATTTAAGTCTGTGAAACGAAGGAATAGGCGACCATTTCAATTTAGTTCGGGTCAGGTGAAGCGTCTTTTTGTTGCAAAACATGCATACAAACAGTTTAGTTTTAGAGAAATGGAAACCATGTTTCTCTGCCAATGTGATTCTTATTCAGGCAATTGTGCATTTGTCTTAAAGAAGCCATTTGATGAAGAATAGGAACTGAGCAATCATCTCCAAAACATGACCTCTCAACTGCATTGACCACTTGGCAATACTATTAATTTTCAAAAGAAATAGAGTAACGGAGAGCCTAATACCCTGTGGACAACCATTCTTGAGTATGGAATTCTGATAAGCGGTTCCCAACGAACATTAAAAACACGATCTGTCAAAAATTCTATAAACAAAGGCATTTACTCTAGTACTAAATTATGCCAAATCCATTACAAAATAAAATTTCCAAGTTAGTATCATAGGCTATCTCTAGATCAAAGAATTACCAGACAACAACATGATTCCCTCCAACAAAACCATCACGAATAGAAGATTCAAGACGAACAGTTGGTCAATAGTACTAGGCCTGCCGGGGAAACCACTTTGACACTTAGATATCAGCCATTTACTTTCCAAGAAACAAACAAGACGAGAAGGAATCATCATTTCACATGGGTCTTACATAACAACTGGTAAGGAGATGGTGGACGATAATTTGTTGCCTTGGTCGCAGCTTTCCCTGGCTTAGGAACAGGAATAATTGTCGCTTCACGCCTAAATTTGGGAACATCCCAGGACTTCCCATATATTATGAAAATATCAAGCAATTACAAGAGGGATCTTGTGGAAGAGCTAAGAAATTAAATGGATGTATCTGGTCCAGTAGCAGTATCAAGACGATTTTTACTAAGAGAGTCATTTAGCTCTAACATGCTAAATGAACTATTATAATCCTCTGCATCATTGGATGGAAAAAATCTAATTTCTGTTTTTTCAGCAGAGATTTTTAAATATTTGAAATGTCCTGAGTGATAATGATTGCTTTAGACTTGTGTTCATTCAATCTGCCAAATAAATTGGCAATACCTGAGCTTCAGTACATTTACTACCATCATATTTATCTAGATGAAAGGTGGTATTATTCAATTGTTTCCCACCTATTTCCTAACCCATATACCAGCTTTTTAACAGGAGTTCTAGAATTGAACGTGGAACATATTGCATCCAAGACTCCCGGTTTACTTTGTTTTAATAATGCGACGAGCTTTAGCACGGGCTCTTTGATATTTTTTTAAGGGGGGGTTTTATGGGGGTTGGAATATGAATAAAAAATTGTTGCCATCCAGAAAATGAGATAATGCAAGGCTAAATGTGTAGACTGTAATCTACAAATGCTTTTTAATTCGATCGCAATGGACATTCGGTTCCGCGGAGATATGGCTGATCAAAGTCAAGTAGTTGGGACGCGAAATTGCAAAATGCATCATCTCTATTATTTATCTGTGAAAAATTTCAAGGGGTTAGATTTAAGATATTTTAAAGATATATTATGAACTATTACACATTCATTTTGGGCTAAGTTGAATGATTGAAGTATATAAATATTAATATCCTTGCCATAATTTAAAAGTTATTAATGGAACTGGGTAAGTGATTTTTATGTAGGTTATGGTTTTTTCACCCTGCGATTATTAAGAAAATATTTAAAAAATTAATTACAGGACAAGGGATTGCACCTATTTCGATGATTCGTTCATTAATAATTATGATAATCCACTATTTTATAATGTAAATGTTAAAAAAATAATCCATATTCACATCAAAAGCGCCCTCAAAAAATTTTTTTTGGGGTCTAAATGTTTCGAGGATTATAACGCGTTTCGTTTAAAATACGCAAACATCCAAAACGAGAACGCACGTAACTAGGAAACGCTTAATGCTATGAACATGAAATTTGGCACACATGATAAGCACATATAGCCGAGTGAAACCATGTCAAGCGATTTTCAAAATTGGTACAAATTCAAAGTACGCCATGAAATTATGCGAATGGTCGATTTGCGGTTGCCATGGCAACGTAATTAAAAACCGGCTTCATGGTTCACTCGTATTTACCTCCTGCATATGTCACCCAAGTTTGGTCCCAAGTAGCATGTTTAGTTATTTAGTTACATTCGTTCTAGTGTCTAGCCAATTAGAGGCCTTACGGGGTGGTTACCATGCAACCAGAGCAAAAATTTTCATGGATTTTAAAAATTTGTGACTGGGCTACAATATGATATATAACATGAATATACCACTATTTAGGAAAAGTTAAGAAAAATCATTTCCAAAGTCATGCATTCAGACCCCATACCCCCCCCTTAGTTGTTATTGTTGGCGATTTTAAAAACATGTAATGCACTTTGCGACAAGGTGATGAAAGTCAGTATTTGATAGAGTGGTGGTCAATGGGGTGGTGGAGTTTTGTGGTGGACAGGCGAGGTTGTTAAGGTAATGATGGGCATGGATTGGCAAGGTTGGGTGATGGGTGGTTGGGTTCAGTGTGAGGAGTACTAAAGTCAGCTGGGGATGGGTTGCAATGAACAAAATTCGTTAGCTATAAGACTATATGGGAATTAACACTTTGCATGCCATTTGTCCTTGTACCGGCAAGTAGTTTCACCTTCAATCTGCACAACTAAACACCATACCAATGGAGTAAGCCACATTCATCCTTGAGTTTTCATTATGTGTGTAGGAATGAACTGGAATTTTATAGTAGGTAATTTTGTGCTAAGGATTCACCAGGAGTCGGTCTAAAATTTGTTAATCTATAGTGAACAAAATCAAGCCAAATGTCTCGATCTAAACTAAAACCTCTCTGGAAATCTAATGGTGCATTCCATGTGCATTTGCCTTTGGAACCTTGACATTTTTTCAGTGCAGAGAATGTAGCTTGAGATTATTTTATCATTCCGAATTCTTATAACTTCATAGTAAAAACTGGGAAATCTATATTAATCAATCGAATTAATGCGATCATTATAGTTGGGGGAAATCGGCTCTAGAGGTCTGGAAAGTTTGCACTGCAATTTGAGTAACCGCAATTGGAATAAGCGGCAAGAAATGACGACAAAAAGAGACCGCGCGGTATGGCTGGAGAAAAACGGGGGAAATTCCAGTGGAGAAACACCAATCAGTAATATGACATCAGTCGACACGCTACAGAAACAGGGTTGGTTGCGAATGAAAAAAATGTAGTAAAAAAATTAAATGATAAAGAAGCACTATCAGGAAATGAAATTTGTTATATATGGGGTTGATAGTAAGTTTAATGAGCATTTCCTGTTAACAAATTTTGATAATCGCGAAATACAAAATGAGAAAGGTGGCCCTGGCAATATTCGGGAAAATAACTGCACGCGAAAATATTGACTTAAACAGTTATACATAATGTGGTGTGTAATAAGTAGTAAAAGTGGTCGTGCTGAGCAATCCCGTGCGCGGAGTGCCCATCTCTCTTTGCTTAGCGTTGGGCAGACTCCTTTGTTATAATTTTTGCGTGGGGGGTTGGCTTGACCACTCTCCGCACACCGAGTGGCTACCTTCCCAGCAATGAATAACATGGAGAGGAGTAATTGAGGTAAAGTAACTCCCTACTCAAGGGCACAACACATTTGCTGCAGCTGGCCTTGAATCCGACGACCCTTTGGAGTGTGGGGCGAGAGCTCACTCTCCGGACACAGTGCCCCTCAAGATATTGTATTAAGGACTGGTGGGGCCTGTTTATATATGTGTATATAGATATAATATCTAAGCTAGGGCGAAATTCTATTTTGTTAGTATAGAGTTAGAAGTTAGGCGACGAAAAAATAAAAAACCATGTGTTACGGGGGCCCGACCACACCCTGATTTTCAGTTTTGCAGAATTTTTTTTTTTTTTTAGTTTTCAAAAAATCCATGAATAACATCCAGCTGTTTTTTTAGCCAATTGATCAAATTTTGGCAAAAATTTTTTAGAAATTGTAAAATTGTTTCATTTTTTCTCTTGATTTTTCAGATTTTGTGGGGGCTATTTTAAGCCAATTTTGAGCTCCAGAATAAGAAAAAAAAGTAATTAAAAAAAAGAAAAAAAGTCGCCCGACCGACCCTACCGACCCTACTCGAAAGGTCCGCTCGCACGTAAAACAGGGTTTTCTTTTTTTAGTCGCCTTAGGGAATTTTCGCATTAACGTTATCCTTTGTTGGCGTCAAAAGATATGAATATCATTTTCAAATGAAGGAGATCATCTCATTGGCTAACAAGAAACATGATATTAATAATTAGCATAATAATAAAGGCTCAGTATAGCCTAGAATTATTAAATTTTAGCCCTATGGTTCAATCTAGTAAAATCTATATATATATATATAATATAATTCGCTAATTATGAGGCGTTAGGGGGAGGATAATAATTCATAGTTTATAATGAGCTAGTATAGTATTTAAATTAATTAATATTCAATCTTTGTTTTATTTAGTGGATTATCCTTCATTTGCTGATAAAATTAATATTCATATCCTTTGACGGAATAAATCGCAATACAAAGGGAGGCGTTAGGGGGAAGGCAATATTTCGCCCTAACGCCGTAATGAGTGAATATGAAAAGATCACTTCCCCCTAAGCCAGGAGATAGCGATATATATATATATATATATATAACATATAGATGAGTTGACATGGGACGTCAACGCCGGGCAACAAACAAAGCACTGCCCGGCAGTATGCATGAGCACCTGCAGGGCTTGTGCTTTTAAAATATTTGCGCTCAATCGGGCGTGATAAGGCTATTGAATGCTGTAACTATATGGGCATATTCTTCCCACCTCCAACATGTCATAAAGACCAGGTGCTAACTTGTGTTTGTAAACATTTATGTCACCTCATCATCTATATATATATAAAACATAATGTGTGTGTTTGACGGCATCCATCTCTAACTTATTTCTACCATCTGAAGGATGAGAAAAGGGGATTTCCTTTGGGCCACATTTTGATCAGCAAAAGAGGGGCCTGGTAGTTTGGGGAGAAAGAAGGTTAAGAAAGAATGAAATCTGAATGAGTGTATAAATATTACCCCTCTAAAATACTTGATCCACATCAAATATTTAACAACATTCTATACCTAAGTACTAAATTTATGAGCCCTAAATTTTGCATCTTTCGCAATCATCATCATCATCATCATCATCACAATAACATATCCTCATTTTTTTGGTTAAAATATTACTGTAGGCCTACTGACCCGAGTATATTCCCATGTTTGATTTTAATCTTACTCCAGTTTTGAAGAATCTGAAGAATATTAGAAAATTTCAATCCCACCGTCTGCTCAAATTCAATAGATTACTTTCAGTTTTTGTTACAATCATCACTGTTCTGGTAGTATCTTGTTGTCATTTTCTTTAAAAATTATTAGGTCTACATGTATGCTTCAGTTCATTTACAGGTCTTTGTTGAACACACACACATATCATTTGACACTGGATTGAGTTTAGCTCTGAAAAGGCTGACATGTTGATGCTTGCACATTTTCTGTTAGGATGGAGATCCCATTATAATCCCACCCCCAAAATTCATGCTAATTTCAGGGTAAAAACAGGCAGGACAATACTTGAGTCAGTAGTATTATATTTCTGTGTGAAACTGGAGAAAAGAATCCTAGCAGGGAACATAGAGATAGAGTAATAAAAGGCTAGAGGTCGTCCAGCCCTCTTGAATCAGCGAGCTCACTGGCGGACGCTGAGATGAGATATTTACCGCCCAAGCCCCCTGGTACCGTCACTTCTTTTACTGTCGGGTACCCATGCTCGTTCATCGGATCGCGAAAAAAGGGTGTTTTCCTCGATGAATTTCGCGAATTTTATTTTTCGCGAAATAAAACGAGAGCATCAATGATGCTGAGGCTTACTAGGGTTCTGTATTGTTTTATGCCACTTCTTCATGCTTTCATAAGGTCATTGGGGTCATTTATGGTGAAAGGTGATGACCCAATGGGAAAAACGGTATATGGACTTGAAACTTCGAGGGTAGGGTTGATTGTTTTTAGGGTCATGACGAGGCCATTGGGGTCATTCAAGGTCAAAGGAAGTTAGATGGTGATGCTTTGATGTAAGGATATGAATCTTAGGGTGGGATTGATTAATGCAAAATATCTTAAAGGTCATGATAAGGTCATTAGGGGTCATTTAAGGTCCAAGGGTGTCAAGTGGGGTAAACACAAGTGTGTGGAGACGAAGCTTGACGAGTGGTTCAGTTGTTGATGCTGAATAGACCAGTTAACAGCAATGTTTTTAAACATGTTAGGGCCTGGTATCTTGAAATAGGTCGGCCTGACTGTTACACACTGGGCAATTGTATCTGTTTTAATACTATGGGCCATAACGATTCGCAGGAATGGATTCGCAGGCAACAAAAGAAGTGACGTACGATGTTAACTGGTCTATATTTTGTAGGTTTTGAAGTCATCAGGGGTCATTCAAGGTAAAAAAAACCCACAAAATCTGAAGGTTATTCGTTCTTTGCACAGTTTTGCCATTTGTGTATCGAACTGAAAATGTGAATGGATCATACGCAACAGTCTGGTTCTCTCTAAATAAAACTTAAACCTTGCAAGTGGTGAATGCATGGTTTTGCAACAACTTCGTTTATGTGTTAGTTTGAGTCTACTTGCAAATGACCAATTGTGCAAAGAGCGAATTCAATTTCGGGGATTGTGAAAGTTAAGTGATCGTGAAAATTGTGGACCGCCTTGTTTTATTGAAGGCTTTTTGTGATGCAAGCATTTCATCTTTTGTATGAGATACACATATCAAAGAACTTCTATTGCATCTGAACGTTATGTCTGGTTTTAATTGGTCTAACTTTTTGAAGTCATTGAAAATGAAAACCTAACCATTCTGGAAGATATTACATTGAAAACCTAATTAAAACTTAATCAAATTGGAACAAACACACACATGCAGACGAGTGTTATTGCAAATTCCCCTTGCCTTTCAAGCCAAGGGGATACGAATGTATTGAATTTGCATGTAATTTAGTGGGTGAGCCAAGCATGTTGGTCCGTACTTCCTGGAGGGGGGGGGGGCAAAGAGGCATTTATACCAGGGCTACCTCATACTATTGGCCGATCTAAGGTTTCCTTGCAGAAGTGGGGCTATCTGGAAGCAGATCAGGATACTACCTGTGGTTGTGGAACAGCACCACAGACATTGGAACACCTCTTGGTCTGCCCACTACTGGAGCAACAATGCACAAATAAGGACCTAGCGGAATTCAGTGAAGCAGCCAGACGTTGTACCCATCTCTGGCTGGATCATATTTGAGAACCACAGTGTTTGGACACGATAAGAAGAAGAACCTCATACTATGACATACACAAAAAGTATGATGGCCATTCTGAAGGGGTAGCTTAAGCGAGATAGGGGGTTGCAAAAGATTATATACGGGTCAAAATTGAAAAGTGCTCCAATGTTGTTGAATTGCATACCAAAATGTTCGTATGATCATAAGGATTAAAAAAAATGTATAGTTTGTGCCATCTCTGATTTACCCTAATGGAGTTATAAGCTGAAAACCATTATTGTAGGTCAAAGGTTAAATTTAGCTTCTACAGGGGTCAAATTTTAAAAAACGCTTCAATTTCAGTGGAAATTGTCTCATATTGTTTGTAATGTAATCACAATTAAAATAAGGAATAGTTTGGACCATCTGCAATGTGAAATTAACAAGTTACGCACCTCATTAGTACTACCACTATACCCCTATAGGGGCTGGGTTAATATTGGGTGTAACTTGGTAACTACACATTGTACATTGTCAAACTATACCTTATTTTACTTGTGATTACATTTCAAATAATATGAGACCATTTCCACTGAAATTAAAGCATTTGTTAGTATTTGACCCCTATAGGAACGAACAATTTGACATGAAATTCAACAACATTGGACCACTTTTCAATTTTGACCCCGACAGAATGGCCACACATTTTTGTGTACGTCATAGTGTTAGGAACCCCTGGTATCGGTGCCTCTTTGCCCCCCCCCAGGTGGTACCAATAAGGCTACTTTAAGATGGTCTGGCTCATCCACTAATTTAAGTGTTTATACTATTGTGAGTTAGTGGTTGGATGACATTGAAATTGAGGGTTGACAAACAGAAGGATGTTACTCAGTACTAAAAGAAATATTAAAGAATTTCTTTAATTCTGCTGTTCACAGGGTAAATGAGAAAAATAGTAGCTTTCTTCTGGTACCAAAATTTCAACCACTTCCGGTAAAATCTGGGCTTCTGGAGACGAGGCTATTAGCGATCGGGCCATGGACCTTTAAAGTCTACTAGAAATCATTATTTCTTATTCCTGTGCCGTTGGTTGTATAATACAGAGATGCCAACATTGGAATTTAAAAAAAGGGAGATTTTTGCGAGGGAGCGCTTGCGCGACCGAGCCCCTCACGGCCGGGGGTCCAGGGCAATGCCCCAGTCGGGTCGAGGGGGCGAAGCCCCCAAAGCTCCTGCATTTCTATTGCTTTAAAGCACTTTGGAGCCCTTAAATACAGACATGCCAACTTTGGAATACAGCTTTCAGTATTCTACAGACCAAAAATCTTAAGTATTTTTGACCCAAGAAATGACATGAAAAGGTTAATGTAAAAGGCTAAACTTTAAAAGCTCATAACTTGAAAACTAAGCTACCTATATACATATGGCTGCATCATGAGATAGAGCTGTTTAAAATACAGCTTTTCCAGAAAAAATTGGACAGAGCTCCGCCGTCCGACAGCCCCATTTAAGGAACTGTTAGTAGAAACTAAGTCCATCTGAGAATTTTTTTATATTACATGAAAAAAAGTCCAAATTTTGAAGGAAAACGGGAGAGTTGGCATCTCCGATAATAATCGCAGTGTATTTTCCGAAACAAATCACAAAGTAATTTTATTTTTCTAATCGACAGTGGACGTTTACTGTTACAATGAGTCGGGTAACGGGTTTCGTACTTTCTAATACAGAATCTAATTACGTCATGATTTAATTACGTCATGCAGGGAATCCCTGTCGTTACCATCATTTTACGGAATAGGGGAGATCGCATTCAAGTACTTCTACCCATCCTCTTCATCATAACAAAATAGTAATAACGATGACGACAAATAGCCTGGAAACAGCCTGTGAGAGTGTTGCCCTTGTCCAGCGACATAGAAATACAGGCTAAGGCGGCGTTCAATTCAAATTGATGCCGATATCATTCATGCTTTAATGGCTCAAGCTAGTTAGCTGATAATTTATCTCAGCACCCATAATAATGCGACTCAAGTAAAGCCATAATTTCTCCACAATACAAAAGAAATTAAGATTTGGGAGTTTATTCACAATCACAAAATCGTGAAAGAACATTAGTTTAATAATTTTATTTTCCGTACTCTAATTTCTTTTAAAAAAACACGGAAATATAAGACTTAGTAAGCAGTTCAAATTAACAATCTGCATGAAATTAGGATTTTCAACAAGATACGAAGAATGTATATATATTTATTAATCTTTCCCTGGAGATGGCCAGCACACGATAGTGTTGAAAAAAAAAAACCCATGTGCGCTTGGCCGGATTCGAACCGGCGACCTTCGTATTACATGCACGACGCTCTAACCGACTGAGCTATCAAGCAGGGTTGGTAGAAGAGCGATAGATATCATCTATAGGTGTTAGGTTCGAAAGGTGTCCTTCGCTTTCCTAGCGGATAGCATCAGAACTGTATATTTAACATATACGATTATATTTGTTTTGAGATTTAAATCTCAAGTAGTTTAAATCTCAAGATACGAAGAACAAAACATCCAGAAACAGCTTTACTCTTCCCCTTCAATCTTCCACTCCAAAACTACTATATTCCGAGCACCCACCCAAGTTCCTCTTCGTCAGCATGGCGCAAATTATTATAATTAGGCATTATAGGCAATCACATTTATTATCATAACATTACCATAACAGTGCATAATAAAATACTAGACACCATGTGCTGGACCATGTGCCCAATGAATTGAGAACTTCGGAACATAATGTTTCTATAATTATGATAAAAAGACAAACTTACGAAACGCCAAAAAAAACCCAAATTTGATTAAATCCATGCCATTGTTTAATAATAATCACCGTATATTTTCCAGATAAGATCAATTTCATTTTCTTTTCCCAATCTGCCGTGGATGTTGCAAGACTTGTGTACTTGTCAGGTTTCAAATTTTCAAATGCAGGGTTTAATTACGTCACGCAATAGCCAAATTAAGTCAAAATAAATTTTTGTGAATTGTCGGGTCAGTTCATTAGCCATTTGGTGTATTGTATCCCCTCCTCGTATCGCCCCATTTTCCATTTTATGGTAACGAATTACAGATGGAACCCATGCAACCCCAGACATGGAAAATGACAGAATGTGGTGAGAAACTATAGTAATTAAAATATCTCAATCGAATGTTGTGAGCTCTAAAAATGACCCAATTTTAGTGCGAATCGTAGTCACAGATAACATTTCCACCGCAATGCCGGGCCATTGCCCTAAGTTCTCAGCAATCATCTAAGCCACGCCCGGCCCCGGCCGTGCCTTGCCCAGGGAGTCACCATGTTAAAAGCCATGTTCATGAATGACAACAACAAAAAAGCAGTAAATTGAAAATATATTCCTTAGTTACGATTACATGCTATAAGGGTTATCAGACTGGAATTAAACGTGGGTTGAAAAGAGAAATAGGGACATTAAAATGATATTTGGATGATATTTCTAAGTTGACCAAGCAAGCCATGCGCTATTCGCAACTCGAGTTTTTTACCCGTCAAATGAAGCGTCATGCATGTAGTCGAACGGAAAAGTACTGGGGACTTTTCCCATGATCATGATGATCCTGGCTGATGTCTAATGTTTATAAGACTATTATTTACGGCATGAACCAGTTGACACTGGGTAATCACTGAGATGCGGTGCATGAATTTTTAAATAGGTCATCACTGGATGAAAACAAAATGAGTGAAAGCAAGGCCTCAAGTCAGTGGGGAGGTCCCGATGAATATAAACGAAGTTCGATTTTCTAACATTAAAAACTCATGGGTATCTTCGTCATCGTAAAATAGACAACTAGAAAACTAAAAGCCTTAAATCAGCTTTATATGTCTATTGTCCATATACCTCTCTCTGATCAGAAGTAATGGGGAGCTCTGACAACCCTCCCCCTTTTTCGGTCATGCCAAGGTTCACAGCTCGTCAAAAATCCCACACTACAAATCGACCCTGGATGTTTTCATTTGCATGATTAATTACGTCACTCAGCCTGGGGATTCACCATTTTACGATTATGCCAAGGGGAGTTTCCAGTTTTATTCTAACAATTTCTTAATACCCGCGGGTCCCCAGTTGTGCCAAATTGTAAAATTAGTAACAAATTGTTCATTTTCTTTTCTCTGCAAATCTGATCAGAAGTTCTCAAACCCAGGTATCAAAGTGAAGGGAGGTTGCAAAATCATGTCCCCTTCGGCTAAGGTTTGGTTCACTCGCAAGTCTAACACCAATTAGGAAAAAAAGGGACGGTCAAGTAATGTGTGACATTATGCAACATTTTGTTTTGAAAATGACATGAATGTTGAATTATTAATCCCACAAAACCTGATATATATATGAGTTCTGATCTTGATATTTTCTTTTTATGGCTATCATTAGAGGCATTAGAAAAATAATAATTGGCATAATATTTCCAGTACTAAAGACGCACCCCTTCTAAAACAGGTGCTTTGTGTGGCTGTACAATCAAACCTCGCAATGGTAAGAAGCATAAATAATTATATGCAAAGAGACGACTTAACAGGTGTGACATTCCAGCCCAGGCACGCAGGGCAGGGCCTGGAACCAGGGGTCAAGAAACGTTGATGAAAGTTGAATGGGTTGATAGGAATTCATGTCATGCACACAGACTACACAAAGCTTTCAAATCATCTCATATTCGGAAATCTCAACAAAGCAGATTATAAATTGTAATAGGAAGATAATTTTAGCGGGTGCCGATAGATACAGAGACGTCCACTTTAAATCACGAATATGCATAAAATGAAAGATGAAAAGATGCGATTTGGACTACATTGTACTACATCATCTGTTAAATATTCAAGAGGTCAAAAGAGCAAGTCCTCATTTGTTACATTATTTTTCAACAAGTCAACCCCCGAATACACTCCTCAAAGTGATTGGCTTTCATGTTACTACTACGCTTACGTAATCACTGACCCTATTATTGTATGCAAAGAGGGCCGAATTGATCGACTACAAACAGAGGTCAATCAGTTTATTGACATGTTGCAGACGGGTAGACGGACCATCGCATTTCAAAGAGGTGAGTCCGAATTCCTCCAAAACAAATAATTTCAAAATCTGTCCAAATACATTCAAAATTAACCCAACAAGCCATATGCAACAATTCCAAAACAAAACAAAAAAACATCAGAACTACCACTCCCACCAATCGGATACAAAAAGAAAGAAAAAAAGAACAAAACCAAAATAGTTCTTTAACCCCTTGAATTAAATAAAGCGTCCCAAACCCATACCATGTGTTCCCAGGTGCGTCCCATGCCCAACCCATACCATAGAGATAGCCAAATCAAAAGAATGTACCATTACATTCATAGGGATCAAATAGATTCATATGAAAAAAACAAAAATCAAATGGGTAATCTAAATCAAAATCAATTCCACAATGCAAAACTACTAATATCATAGCATTTAATGATTTTAATCGAACCAGGAAGATAGTCTCACGTCTGGACTAAGTAAAACAAAATAAATCAAAAATCGATAACACCCCCCTCACACACACACATCGCGTCCTGGCCGTGATATATTCTTGTTCCATGTATGCATCTTGGAAAATTGACCTGCACACACTCCTTGGACCAGCAAAACATGCACGGATAGTAAATAGAACTTTGTTTTTAATGTATTTTAAACATTTATTAGCTAATACATAAAACTGACATTGTTTCACCTAACTGTTATGATCTATAAACTTTTAAGTCAGATCATCAATTCCAGTCAGTTTAACAAAGTAAGAAAGTAATATTTGCTGTCTGAATTGACTGAATTGACTGTTTGTTCATTTCACACCACTTTACCGGGTTAGTCAACAGCATTATCACGCCGCTGTATAATGTTCAAGGTAACGTTATCGAACCGTTTTCAGTGCTTCGATTCCTTGTCTTACAACTTCCGATTACTTCAGAGTGTTACAGTGTTACACATTCAGCTCAGCGAAAAATTAAGTTCACATGAAATACGTTATGATTGAACATATCCAAGTTGATGCAAAATCTTTTCTTCCCTATGAAGCATGATTCGTGATTAAAACTTGACATAATTGAAGCCACTTTAGTTGTTTTCAGCGAGATTAAAAGAAAAATATGCATCGATCAACTAGTCCTCAGTCTCTTGTAATACTAGTAAGCCAAAAAGGTACTTTTTTCATTTGGAAAGTTAGCAAAATTTTGAAAAGAGGTAGTAGGGTGGCCGCACCATTGCAGAAAAACCCGTATTAATAGTTATATTTTTGTCCGTGATTTTCGGAATGGATTCCATCAACAAAGTTTCAATGATCATCAAATCTTCAGTTGACGACATATACTGATATATTTTGCTCATTTCACTATTTGTGTTTCGTCGACTGTATTTAGCATAGTTCATGTTTTGTTTGAAAAGGGTGGCAAATTGAAAGTCATTCATGATTTCACGAAAAAAGGGGTATATTTTTGCCCTCCAAATGTGGGATTTTGCACACAAAAGGGGTGTTTTTTAAAAGAAAAAAATGCGAAAAGGGTGGTGTTTTTCAATTCCTACGAACAGCATGGGTACCCGACAGTATGAGGAGTGACGGCCACCGGGCCAAGCTCATCTACCTTAAAACTTACAAGCACAAAAAATGCATTTTCTCGTTGATTTCGCCAGGCTACTCCCTCGGTTATAAAATTAGCCTTGGATATCCAAGAACATCGTCAGGCATGACATTTTGGTATCAAAGGCAAGCTACTATTTTCCCATTTACTCATCTTGGGCGAAATGATGTTGTTCGGGAGTTTGAGTGAAAGTGACTCTCCATTTTGGTCGACCAATATTAGTTTTGGACACAGTACTCTATGGGGCTTCACAAAATCACGTTTCCTAGCCTGTCACATGAGACGGATTGAAATAATCGGCGCGACTTTAGAGATGGGGTTTTTGGGTGAAGGCATTTTAATCAGATGGAAAACTTTATATACTTAAATCGTGCCATCACCCCTTTAAATATGAATTTTATATTATTTGTGCACAAGGCTCATTTGTTTGTGTTTAAAAGGTATTTCTGACGGGGTCAATCCAGCTTGTGTGTGGCTTGTTTGACCGTGTGGCCACTCGCATGTTTTCAAAGGTTAAAGTTAATAATAATATAATATATTTATATTGAGTTACTAATTAAAGCATGACTGTGCAAAAACTCGGGAAAGAAAAATGGGCTACACAGCGCAAACAAATGTGGATTTCCTTTCCCTTTGCCAATAAAGATTACAATGCACTACATGTGTACATAAATAATTATACAAAAATACACTTTCAGATGAATAAGCAAGTGGTTCAACATCAGTTAATAAGAAAATGCTGCTTACATAATGTCTTGAATGAATAAAGAATCAGCTTACGGATATCACAGGAATCTTTCCCATAGTCAGGAAAGGCACAAATACAGAAATTGAGACAACGAATTAGTCCTGCACGCAGTGCATAAATCTATGTCCTATTCACAACACTTGTCTAATTACGAAAGAATATCCCAATTGAAGAGGTTGGACCCATGCCTTGAGAATCGGAAGCAAAAGTGCAGCCTTTGAAACCTAAACAAGTCATCAACTTTCATAAGGCCAAATTCAGCCACCTATCAAGATACTTAACACGTTGACCTATCAGACCAAGACCTTTTCCTCTACATTAGCACACAAGTTTTTTTCCTTTTAAATTTTCTCAAGCTTTTGAATAAGGACATATTAGAATGAGCCCAACAACATCAGCAGTAACAGCAGATGATGAGGGACAATAGCTTTGTATAAGTGCAATAAAGCAGTAATTCATATTCTTAGTACAATCTGATGATAAACCAACAGAACGTGGAATTTTTAATGGCACGTGGTCAACAGTGAAAAAAGCCAGATTGAAGAAACGTAATGCCAAGTAATTTTAAATCATCACAAACTTAAGCGTTTCCTTCTCCACCCAAAGAGTAATCCAATTGGCACACATCTTAGATCAGAGAAATGCAGAACAGCACATTTAGAGGCTTAAGTGGAACTTGTTCTTGATGTCCAAGTAATACAGTTATCAAGATCCTTTTGTTTAGATCTGACCGAATCATTGAGATTCCGAATAGGTCTCATCAACCAACGTATGAATCGGCCGCAAATTGAAATATAAGGAGACAAAGCGGCCAATGTTTAATGCAGCAAACCAATAAAAGAAGAGAACAAGACCCAGCACTGACCCTTGTGGGACTCCAGAAGTGACACTTATCCAATCAGAGAATTCACCTTTGTAAATCACCCTCTGCTGCCTTTCCATTAGAAAATTCTGAATCCAGTAAAGAAAGAAATCCTCTGATACCACAAGCATGAACTTTCTTTAATGTAAGATATTGTGTTCCACTTTATCAAAAGCAGAGCTAAATCAAGAAAAACAGTGGTCACCAGCGACAGTCCGCCCTCACGGGCTTCACCAATAATATGAAGATTTCGACAACATTGTTTCACAATTTCTGCCTTGTCTAAAGAGCCATATGAGTGTGCATCAAGATACTATTTCTCCTCAATATATGCCATCAATCGAGTAACACCCAAGGTTCTCCAAGATTTTACACAAGACAGATGTCAAGACACAGGACGGTAAAACTTGAGGGGAGCATCTTGTGATCTTGCCAGAACCTTTATAAATATGAACAACATTAAGCTAATTTTTTTCCAAGACTTTGAATATCACCTTTAGATAAGGATGCATTGAATAAGTCACATAAGAAGGGGGCAAGTTCCCACTACATGATTTTAAGAAACCAGGTAAATTCCATAGGCCCAGGAGATTTATTGGTCTCTCGGTCTTTGAGAACATTGAGCACTTCTTCAATAGTACTGGAGACAAAATCAAAAGAAACGCACCATTTGCGCTAGGCGAATCGGACAGGAAGAAAGGTCAAAAAAGGGATTTAAGCCATCACACCAAGTTAAGAGAAAATTGCTTATTATATTAAAAGCATTTGCAATATCTCTTACTAGCCGTGATCTCATGATTATCAACCTTGAAGGACATCTGAGGAGAATCTTTACGGCATCTTTAAATATGGCCCTAATTTCTTAGATGTTGGAATTCTGCTGATACACATGAGAAGATACTCACAATGACTTTTAACTACACCAGATTTCAGTTTGTTACTATAATCCTTAAATTGCCTCCAAGCACCTCAGACTTGCTTTGTTTGGCCCTTTTTAGCAGAATCTTTACGTGTACACAGTTTGCGGATATCTCTGTTAACCCATGGTAATGAGGAACCAGTTCTAACCTTTTCTTAGAACAGAAAATGTTAATAGCATGATTACGAACTTCACATATTCCACCTCTTCATCATATCATTGCTTTTAACACAACAAACACAAACCGCCTTAAATTATTACTAAAATTACTGAGATCAACTCTGCTTTACCTAAACAATATACAATCTTGGTAATAGAATTAGGTTTTTGTTACACAATTTTTAATTTAAGATAACGCATCATGATCCACACCAATTATGTTAAAGGCTGACTCACAAGATTTCCCAAAAGGTTAGTATCAGATTACAAAAACCAAATCCGGAAATGGCATATCCATTGTAAGTTTCATAAGTAGGCTCCTTCAGAACTTGTGTAAAGCCACTTGGTGCATGTTTCATAATAAGAGATGGCAGACCACCATACTGACATCAGGGACAAAACCATTTTCCCATTCCATGTGAATATTAAAATCACCCAAAAGTGAATTAAAGAATAGTATGTTTTTTTTTGAAGCCTGTACTCTTACTTCCGATGTCAATATTCGAGTAACTCCATATAATCTTTACGACACTTTGGAGGCCTGTAGAAAACACCCAAATAAGAACTTTAACCATTGTGGTACTAAATCTGCCCAAAGCATTTCAAGACGCATCGATACTACATCGCTACGGACAAACAGGATAAAGATCAATTTGACAGCTAAAAACCACCACCATGGGTATTTCTATTCTATCTTCTATAAATACAATAGTCACTTGAGAAAATTTCTCCACTTTGTATGGACCAATCAAGGCCAGGATCTGAAATAGCACCGATATCGATGATTTTCAGAAACAACACGAGCATGATCTCAGGTAGCTTGTTTTTCATGCTACGAGATTAAATACAGCACAAAATATCGTTGTTCTTTTTTTCCTGTTTATCACTTCAATCAAAGAAAGGTCAATGAACCCAAATTAAAGAAGTTCGGGATATGTAGGAGATACAGTACATTCGGAGATTTCATGAACAACACTGTAATTGCATACACCAATATCATCATATACATCATAAGAACGCCTTTTTTTGTTATCACGATATCATCACATTTCATCCATTACTGTTACCGTTCAAGATGAACAGTTACAGTTAAATCACCAGTATTATCAGAGTTTTTTCTGTTTGCCTATTAAGTCACGTTTCATTAAGGTCCAAGAGCATCCGCCCACTTTGGGTAAATTGTCCGTGGAAACAAGTACAGGTGGCAACACCTTAAAAAATCTTGGAAATTACGAGCCAAAAACTTATTCCTCTCTTATCGGTGAAGGTTATCGTGGCTCATGTCGTGACTGAGTGGTTATCATATAAGTCCAGCGCTGTTGTCCTACAATCTTACAAGTTCGAGAAAGTTTCTCATTCGAGAAGTAAAAGGTCATTACTACGGAAATTGGTTCAATCGATGCCCCTTGGGAACCTTCCTAATAACGGATGTGGTCAAGGTCACATACCAAGGTCACAGGTCAATATTAGGTCAAGTTAATAAATTGGCGAAAACATAAGTGGCCTCATTTGAGAAGTAAAAGTGCAATCATTCCTTGAGTCGGAATACTGTGCCCCACCTGTTCGGCAGAATACTGCCTTGTTGAAGGAGTAGATGGCAGAATTGAATTCATCCCCTTGAGTCATACATAGAACCTTCAAAAGACCACATACCAAGGTCAAAGTTCAGAAGAGATCAAGTCAGGGATGTTCAGGAAATACCCTGCATTTCAGGAAATGATTACTTGAAATTTCTGCACTTTTCATTTTCAGCCCGTTGTGGGGTCCTTTTGCCCATTTACAAAAACTTTTTTTCAGGATTATCATTACTGCATGTATTTTCAGGATTTGTAGTTGCATTCATTCACATCCCTGAAAAAAAATTGTGCATTCTCCAAAGGCAAACAATTTTCACACGAGTAACACAATTTGCGCCCGGCCTTGATTTTTGGAGTTTGGAGTTTGGATAATTTTCATGTCGAGAAGTCACTCTGCAGTGCCCGGAAATTTGCCGCGACCATTCACCTAAGTACGCACTGTAACATTGTGAGACCACACAGGTTCGTCACAGTGTTTTCAAGTGCTGAAAACAAAGTTTGTATTTTTTACTTTGCTACTCACCTAAACAAATTTCCTGGTGCCTTCTGACTCCCTTTGACAATGCTTTGACAACTGGCAATCTTTGGTCATTTCAATTATCAAAAAATCGAAACAAAGCTTTTTTTTTGGCCCGCATCCTAATAACTTATAGGACGTTCTCAGGGATGAGAACTATTTTAATACTCTGAAGTGCAGGTGTGATCATATGAAGAAAAAATTAGGGGGGTGTGTCAAAATTAGTTTTTGAAACTTCTTATATTGGGAAATTCCAATTGGAAATTGAATAAATCTAATGTAAAAAAATATGTGTTCTATAATGTAAATAAAATTGTTTTCACTTTTTTTATTTTTACTATCACATGCCTCTCTTTCCACCCGCATGATTTGTGTTAAACATGCCAACAATGTTAATGCCAGTATGAGCGACAAAACGAAGTCTGATGAAGAGGTTGTTAGCACGTAATTTTGTACTTTCATCTCCCGTTCGCTATGACTGTACAACGCCATAACAATGTATGGAACTGTGCCAATCCGAACCAGTGACTACGATGATGAAAAAGATTTCCTTGCAGACGATAACATGGCGTCCACTGAAGCAACTCCTCGATTTGCGCTAGTAAATGAATCAGATCTAGTGGATTTAATTGACGAGGCCGATTAAAAAAACACAAAGCGTCAAATAAAGTACGCTGTCAAGATTCTGTCAGACTATGCTGTAGCCACGGGGAGCAGCCTGACTTATTTGAGGCTGCTTTTGAACTTATTATTGTTGGAGAAAAGATTGATGTCTGCGTTCATGCCTGGCGTTACAATCCATGTTGAAATTTTATAATCGGATTTTGAATTAAACTGGATTCTGGAACTTTGATTCTTTGAATCTTGAACTCTACTTGAATGCCTGGAAAATATCACCTCGTAAATTATGGTCTACAAAAGGTAAGTACGCTTTTGCTTTCTTTGAAAAATCATGGAACTTGTCATTCTTTTCATAGGCCTAGGCCCTAGCCGCCCTGTAGATCCAGGCCTAGGCTAGATATGCTATATAATTATTAAATGACCAGAATCTATTGTATGAGTTATATGACACGATAGACACACGGCAGAGGCTAAAAACAATACCTTTATTCTCTAATTATTTCATGTGTTTTGCTCTTCATAAGTGCTAATAAATCACTCATAGTAATATCCTCTATAACCTCATCAGCTGTATGAATCATTTTATGTCTTGTTCTGTGGACAGGAATATTAAACTCCTTTCCACAGTATTGGTCTGTCTGTATTTTCTCTTTCGTGTGTGTAGTTTCATGTGTTTTCTTGTGACTTTCTCACAAAAATATATTTTCATAGTATTGGCATTTGTGAGCTCTTTCAGGAGTATGTGTCATTTCATGTCTTTTTTGTTACTAGTGGTTGTAAATCTCTTTTCACAATTTTTGTGAGGTCTTTCACCTGTATGTATCATTTCATGGGTTTTCTTGTGGCTAGCCTGGACAAATATCTTTTCACAGTACTGACATTTGTGAGGTCTTTCACCTGCATGTATCACTTCATGGGTTTTCTTGTGGCTAACCTGGGCAAATATCTTTTCACAGTACTGACATTTGTGAGGTCTTTCACCTGCATGTATCATTTCATGGGTTTTCTTGTGGCTAGCCTGGGCAAATGTCTTTTCACAATACTGACATTTGTGCCGTTTTTCTTCTGTATGAGTCAATTCATGTTTTTTCTTGTCAGCAAATCGAATGAAGCTCTTTTCACAGTACTTACACTTGTGTGGTTTCTCTCCTGTGTGTATCATTTCATGGTATTTCTTGTCATTAGTTCGGGTAAAACTCTTCTCACAAAACTGGCATTTAAAGGGTTTCTCTCCTGTATGTATCATTTCATGTGTTTTCTTGTGACCAATGTTAACAAATCTCTTTTCACAATACTGACATTTGTGAGGTCTTTCACCTGCATGTATCATTTCATGGGTTTTCTTGTGGCTAGCCTGGGCAAATGTCTTTTCACAAAACTGACATTTGTGCATTTTTTCTTCTGTATGAGTCAATTCATGGTTTTTCTTGTCAGCAAATCGAATGAACCTCCTCTCACAGTGCTCACACTTGTATGGTTTCTCTCCTTTGTGAGTCATTTCATGGTATTTCTTGTCATTAGTTCGGGTAAAACTCTTCTCACAAAACGGCATTAAGGGTTTCTCTCCTGTATGTATCATTTCATGTTTTTTTCTTGTGACCAATGTTAACAAATCTTCTTTCCAGTACTGACATTGGAGTTCTTTCACCTTATGTAATCATTCATGGTTTCTTGTTGCAATGCTGGTGAATGTTCGTTTCCAAAACTGGCATTAAAGGTTTTTTTTTCCTCTATGTGGTTTTGTTTGACAACTGCTAACTAGTTACTTTCAGTGTTCAGACTTTGGTGAATTGGTCTTGCACATTCCTTTTTCATTCTTTTTATTGCCTTAATTCTAAAAATCTACTTCCACATATTGCATTTGTGCAATTTTTACTTATTTTGTTATGAATGTTTGTCATGCCCTGTTTCCTTGGTCACTATTTCTAGAACTTTACTCTCGCAATCCTGACTGTGTGGTGGTTTTCTCACCTCTATGTCTCATTTCATGATTTTTTTCCTGTCATTATATCGGGTAAATTCTTCTCACAAAACTGGCATTAAAGGGATTTACTCCCCATCTATCTCTCATTTCATGTGTTTTCTTGTGACGATTTGAAACCAATCTTCTTTCAACAGTACTGACATTTGTGCAGTTTTTTCACCTGTGGTGCGTCATTTCCATGTTTTTAAATCCTTGCCAGCAAATCGAATGACTCTTTTTCTCACAGTAAACTGACAAACTCGTATGGTTTTCTCTCCTGTGTGAGTCCTTTCATGTTTTTTCATTGTTAGCAATTGCATGAACCTCCTCTCACATTGCTCACACTTGTGTGGTTTCTTCTCTCCTGTGTGAGTCATAATTTCATGGTATTTCTTGTCCAATTAGTTCGGGTAAAACTCTTCTCACAAAACTGGCTTTAAATGGTTTCCTCCTTATGATCATTTCATGTGTTTTCTTGTGACCAATGTTAACAAATCTTCTTTCACAGTACCTGACATTTGTAGGTCTTTCACTGTAATGTATCATTTCATGGGTTTTTCTTGTTGCATGCTGGGCAAATGTCATTATTTCACAAAACTGGCATTTAAAGGGTCTCTCTCCTCTATGTATCATTTCATGTGTTTTCTTGTGACCAATGTTAACAAATCTCTTTCACAATACTGACATTTGTGGTATTTTTTCCCCTGTATGAGTCCGGTATTTTCCATTGGTTTTGCTTCTCAAAAAATTGAGTGAATCTCTTCTCCACGTGCCTGCCACTTTTTTGTTTCCCTCCTTCTATGTCTCATTCATGTGTTTTCTTGTGACTTATTTGAACAAATCTTCAAAATTACTGGACATTTGTGGTATCTTTCCATGGTCTTTTCTTTTCATCATTATTGAATTAATTTAAAGTCGCCACGTATTTGCATCAGTAAGAAGTCTTTCCAGCTTTAGGTATCGCCTGCGAATCCTCTTACGTTTATTTCGATCATTCACTTGGGTAATCTTTTCTCAGAATAGCTGGCACTTGAAGGATTGTTCTTCTGCATGTCTTGTCTTGTGCCTTTTGATAATTAATCTATTGTCATACTGTACTGGCATTTCCAAGATTTGTTGGTGCAAAAGCTTTCTGTCTAAATACCATATGGTTTTGATGCTCCTCTCATGGTAGTGAACATGACATAGATATTGTGGTACACGTCAAATTGTTTCTACAGTATTTGGCACACAAGAGCTTCAGCAATTTCTCAGGTGTCTTCGTTTTTTGTCCATATCTGAATGAAATGGTTATAATGCAAGTCAGTGATGTTATTTAATACCTGAACTGCAGGTGTGATCAGATGAAGGAAAATGTTTGTGAAACTTCATAGTATTGGGAAACTTCAATTGGAAAATGAATATATCTTAATGGTAAAAAATGTGGTACTTATAAATTAAAAAATACTAAATTTTCACCACCCCTGCAAGATGGCAGTCTGGAACATGATCTCAGATGACCTTTGACATCCACATATGAAGGAACCCCTACTGCACCTTAACCCCAAGTCTGGTTTAAACTTTTGAAGGAGATGTGAAAAACATAGGGATACGCACGCAATCGCAATATCCCCCTATGCTTTTCAAGCCAGGGGATAAAAATAAAAATGTTTCACCAATAAACATGAGAAATTGACCAAAAATATCAGTGGCCAAAAATTGGTGTTTTGAAATTCTAGCAAACAATTACAAATTTATTGAGAAAACAAACAAATACATGAGGCAGAAGTTGTAGGAGATCTTGTACAGACACATTTTTAAGAGTACTCCATTTTAATATGTTCGATGAATAATACCTTTTCCTCGAGCCTGTGGTTGAAGCCAATGGTTGATGGGGTGGGAAGTGCTAGTTGGTGTTTGACGGAGTGGGAGAATTGGTGGCTAACAAGAAGGGGAACCGGGGGTTTACATGGTGGTGAAATTGATAGTTGATGGAATGATATGGAATTGGTAGTCGACAAGGTGATGAAGTCAGTATTTGATAGAGTGGTGGTCAATGGGGTGGTGGAGTTGTTGGATGACAGTGTGAGGTTGTCAGGTAATTGATGGCATGGGATGCAATGGGTTGGGTGATGGGTAGTTGATATCCCTAATCAAAAATAAAATTGTCAAGAGTCATTTCTTGTACAAGATTCTCAGTAATCTTGACTGTAGAACAATGGACTCTTGACCAAGCCATGACCAAGCCCTGACCAAACCCTGCGCAAAATTTGCAAGAAATTGAAACAATTTTCACAAGATTGAAGATATTCTTGACAATCCTGAGTATGTAGTACATCAATCATTTAACTGGTAACACAAGATGACAAGTATGTACTAATTGGAAGCAATTACTTAATTGCTATACAAAGGAATTGATGCTGATTGAATTAGATTATTTGGTGGGTAGTTTAATTTGCTTATTCTATGAATGATCAGAGAGATAGTCACCCTCTATTGACCATATTTGTGTATCTTGCCTTGCCACAGTGTTAAGCTTGGCTCTCACTAAGACAAATATGGGGTACTGCAAGGTATATTAAGCAAGTTTGAATTTTCTCACCAATCATTGTTTGTTGCCTTCAATGTCGCTGATGAATCTGTTAGCGCCCGCAGATGGCCGAAATGATTAATTATTATGGTTTGATTGGAGTCTAAGTGCAGTGTTTTTTGTTTGTTTTTCTTAATTTTGGGTGTCTATATTTTTTCATACTTTAAGATGCTATCAGTGATTCATCCAAAGTACTTCCATGGCCGATTTTTTTTAGGGGGTGCAAGTCTTTGAAAAAGTAGGCCTTTTTTTGAAAAGGGGATGTAACCCCCCCCCCCCCCCCCCCCCAAAATGGTACTTTTTTGGACTTTTTGAACATCTCATAACCAAAGAGTTAACTTTCTTGTTATATTTCCCTAACTTTTGGACCTTTTATCAAATAAATCAACCAAAAGTGGTCCTTTGCCACTTTTGTGGAAACCCTGCACCCCTCCCCAGAAATAACTTTTTGTACTGACTACTTCAATTTGCATTTTTTTTAAATACACTAGTTAACATAAAATATTTGCACATAATTAACACTTGCATTTCAATATACAGCTCTGCTACAAATATTGATTAAAGATAACCGTGTACAAGAACTACTATAGCCCTACATTTTTGTATTATTATTAATATTGGTCTATTTACCTTGGAATATTACACCACACCAATCATACTTGCATGGCAATTACTGTAGTAAAAAAAATGTACTCACAATAGTTTAAAATATTTTCAAACCTGTTTGTGTTTGTTTTGTTTTGGTGTAAATGTGACAAATCAACATAATTACCATAAGGGCAATATATTCAGCAACATTTTCTAACAGATATAGGCCTATCCAGAGATGCAGGTAAGGAATTACAAGATTCACAAGACTCACAGGGCCCCATTCAAGGCTTTTGGGTGTATTCTTTTGTTGCAATTCTTGTAAATTGTGTAAATCTTGACAGTCAGGGATTTGTCGTGTATAGATAATATGTGTGTTCAGAATCATTGGGCTCCTTTTACAAGATTTGAGGGATTCTCTTGTTCTTCAGCCCAGAAAATCCAGCAATGGCCCTGCGAATGTGGATCGGAGAAATTGATGGAGTATAAATTGCTGGTGTTTTTTTTGTTTGTTTTTCCTTAATTTTGGGTCTAATTGTTTCATACTTTTAAGAATCCTAAAACTCACTACCGTTGTGTGTCATGGAAAGGCACCAACCAACATTTCTTTCAACTTTCATTGAAATTTTTTATTATTGCCAAATTAAGTTCAACTTCGTCCTTTACAATGGCCCATCCCTTACTCTGCAAAATATTTCCAGTAACCATAAACAACATATATTTTCACTTGAGCATCTTTTTTGGTAAAAGGAGTTCAGCCAGGGAGCCAATTAGCGGGGAAATTAGAAAATACATGTTTTCTAACAATGCCAAAATCTAGATTTGAGTAGTACCTTTCTAAGGAATTTGAAAAATGTTCAATAAAAAGGGTTTCTGGCAGACTTCACAACCTCAAAGCGAGGCATGTTTAATATGCCCAAGCTCATCCTAGTTTTATGAACAAAACTCAAATTGACATGGCCAAAACACCATGCCTCACAAATTCATTTTCCCAAAAGGTCTACTCTTGACGCATTTGAGTGACCTTTTGTAAACCTGTAATCCACTTGAGCTGGGTTACAAGAGCGGCACTCCATAGCACATAATCATACAGAGTAGTCTGTATATTGGATGATCTACTTTGAAAATCCAAAAATGTGCCGCAGAAGCAGCAAGTGTTGCACTATTAGGGAGGTAATGCCTTTTTTGAATGTGAGAAAAATTTGGACTTCTGTCCGGTTTTGGATAAAGGGAGCGGTGTTGGAGCTATAAATGGGATATGTTATGTGTGATGGTGAAGTTTCCTCCGGGCCGAAAGGCTGGTGTTGTGTTTGGTGAGGAAAAAGGTGGATTTTTGGATGAATTCTGAGGCAAGGTTTATTTCAGGAACTGAGTACATCTACAGACTTGCCAAAGTGGAATAATTCCATGTTCCTAAATGGGGAGTACCATATTGCGGGAAAGTATACGAGTATGCTCGGGAGAGAGGTTGTGTGAAATAAAATGTAAAAATATTGGAACATCTAGGCTATGGCGATGATTTTAAACAGAGAACATTTTAGATGGGTACTAAGAAGGCATAAGTTGTTGTTGTTTGTATCAGACCCCCGAATTGTTACTTGTTGCGAGATGGTTGGCTTGCAGTTGTGGCTTGAAGAATGTACACTGTAAGATCAGGTACTATCAAATCCAATATCCCACAATACATTGTATTAACATCGTGATCTATATATGCAGTCTAATACCACATCTATTGTATTATGGGAGATGGTGAAATGATTAAATGATCTAATCTCATTGGTGGTCTCTTAATCATGCTTTAATGGTATGCGTAATCAAATCCAATATCCCATAAGCTTGTGCCAAAATCCTGAATACTGTGATATAGCAGAATCGGTAAGAGGTGTGATGTCAAAGCAGTCATATAAGTCCATGATTGTGTTGTAGGATATTGTATTGTGTGAAGGGATATGTGTAAGATTACACGCCTCATAATCCTTTAATGGCCTTGGCCACTTTAAACGCACCCAGGGCTTCTCTGCATAGGCCTACGGTTTTTTTCTTGTAATTCCGAATGACCAGGTTCCTTTTTGCCTAAATACTAGATAAAATTAATTTTGCCTTTATGTGTGGACAGATTTAGTTAGGATCAAAAAAAATGTTGTAAGAGTGAGAAAAAATCAGCCCTATTTGATATATCCTTAAACATGCATGTGCTGTCAATATAGTTTATTTGTTAGGTATTGGAGACAATGTTCATGCATCTTGGAATGAAGGCCCGCTGTAGGAATTATAAAACAATAGAAAAAGAATATAGCAGAGAACGTGAGATATGGGTGGTGAGGGGGGGGCACTATCAACCTTTTCAGGGTAGGGAATATGTGGCTGACTTTTATTAGTAGATAGTGTTAGTAAAATGGTCTACTTTTGAGGAGGGTCCCAAAAATGTGTCGCAGAAGACAGTAAGTGTTACGTATGGGGGGGTAGGGGTAGGTATACCCTTCGCATTGTGAGTGAAATTGAACTTCTGTTAACGGTTTGCTGGTAGAGGAACAGGTGTTTGGAGCTATAAATTGGCTACGATTATGTGTTGAAGTCTTTCAAGGGCCGAAAGGCTGTTTTGTTTTGTTTTTTGTGAAGGAAAAAAGGTGGAATGATTGGACGAATTGTGAGGCAAGTTGTTTCAATGGAAAGAAAATGAGGTGTTTTTGTTCGTCGCGACCGCAATCGCCATGTGGGAATGTCGTAAATAGGGGTAAACTAGAAACGTGGCTGATGTAAATTAAAAAATACATACAATAATATAAGCAATTACATAACAAAAATTTAATAACCAAAAATAAATGTAAAAATAATAAAAAAAATGCAACTAAAGGAATACATCATAAACAATGAACTTGAGCATAAATACGAACAACGTTAGTAATAAAAGCTAAAAAGAAATTAAGAAATAATCAAATATCGGGAAATACAACAAAATGAATGAAAACAATAAAATAGCATTAGAAAATGAGCAAAATATGACAAAATATTAAACTACAAATATACAAATTTTAAAGAAATAAAATCCGAATATTAAAAACTGAAAAAAAAATGACAAATACCTTAAAAAAAAGGAAAAATACGAAGAAAAATGTTTTTTTAAACAATTACAAAAATTAAAAAATAGACAAAAAGGTGACAAATGAGGGACCCAAAATAAAATAATATACAAAATAATAAAATATAGAAAAAAGTGGAGAAAAAAGGAAAATATCAAAATATACACACCATTTTAAAAAAATAATTAAAATAAAAATATGTTGTTTTTATTTTAATTTGGTGAAAAATGAGAACCTGAATTGGGAAAGGGGACTCTGGGAGGTTGAGAAGAAATCTGGAAGAGGTTCATTGGTATGCAAACTGAGGTATTGCCATTTCTATCCTCCAGTAAAAGCAGCTCCTGCCCAACATCCGATAGCGCTGACGGATCATTATAATACCAAAAAAGGACCATGGGTAGTTGGGAATTGGCCATATAGATAAAAAGGGTAAGTGTTGGGTATTTGGGATAGGGTGTGGAGGTTATGTAGAAATGTGCCCTGGTGTTATTGGAAGGAGGAACCTGGGTTAGTTGAGAAAGGGCCATCTTTGTGATTTGGGTTAGTTGGGAAGGACGCTCTGTGGCAGCTGGGAAGGGCTCCCAGACGGTTGTGAAGGGGATATTGGGTAGTTCGAAATGAAGAAAAGACTTTGGGACTTTGGAGCAGCTAGTAAAGGGGGCCCTGGTATAGTTGCAAAGAAGCAAGGCAGACAGGAACCCTGAGGTGGTGACAAAGTTTACTAATGCTACAGGTCACGTCTGATAAGGTTCCGCACGGAACCTAACAACCCTAACAACCAACCCGCCACAAACCGCGAAAGCCGAGAACCGCGAAATTCTAGTTCATATTAAGAAGATACACATTTCATTAAAATCGGTAAACTGTTAAAACAATTTTCAGAGTGATCTGTAACATTTATTTTTGAGAAAAGTTTGCTTAAATTATCAAACCATGGAGTTATTATAGTAAACTATAATATTGGTTTTATCACACACCACATTAATCACACTTGTATGGCAAATGGAACTAATATAGTATTAATATAAATATAAAAATGTTATAAGCCAACTGTTTTTGTTTGTTTGGGTGTGTGTGTGTGTGTGTGTGTGTGAGTGACAATTTAACATAAGTACCATTTCTTCAAGGACAATACTCAGCAACATTTTCATAAACTACATAGGCCTATTGAAAGATAATTACAAGATTCGCAAGACTCACAGGGCCCCATTCAAGGCTTTTGGGTGTATTCTTTTGTTGCAATTCTTGTAAATCTTGTAAATCTTGACAGTCAGGGATTTGACTTGTATAGATAATACACAGTGTTCAGAATCATTGGGCTCCTTTTACAAGATTTGAGGGATTCTCTTGTTCTTCAGCCCAGAAAATCCAGCAATGGCCCTGCGAATGTGGATCGGAGTAAATTATGGTTTGATTGGAGTATTTTAAGTGCAGTGTTTTTTGCTTGTTTTTTTTTAATTTTGGGTGTCTATTATTTTTTCCATAACTTTTTAAAAGGCAGACTCAGAGATTTCCCGATGAGGGCGCCCTCAATTTTCAAACAAATTGTGTTTTTTGCATGTACATAATGCTTGTCCATATACTAATCACTGTGTGAAATAGCTAAGCTCAAATCGAAGTCCTTCATATAGAAAATCACATCCGGATCCGGAAATTTTGTTATACACAGTATCCTATGGCACTGTTATACACATCAAAACGAAAAATCCGATTCATCTCAAAATTGGAATTGAGCATTCTAAGTGACTATCTTTAGTTCTAGTTGACTATTTTTAATTAATATATTAAAAAATTATATTCTGAAATCTCTGAGTCAGACTTTAAGATGGTAATCAGCCCTGCAAATGTGGAGTAAATTATGATTTGATTCATGGAGTATAAGTTTTGTTTTTTTTGTTTTTCCTCTCATCTTAATTTTGGGTTCCTACATTTCTTCATACCTAAGGACATGATCTGTGATTCGCATATTAACCAAATACTGTATATCAAAATATTTTTAAAATTGTAAGAATGAAAGCTAATAAACAATGTCTCTGGCTTGCACATATATGCCCTTTTGTCAAAGTAAACTTGGGTCATTCCATGCCAACAAATCAAGTACGCTATCACCTTATGGATTTATTTCTTTTTTGGTGTATTAAAAGATATTCATGAGAAAGGTAAACATGGTCCTCTGTGGTCCATTGGTAATTTTCATGCCTACATGTAGATAGCGAGAGGACCGGGTTCGAGACCGTGTATTTTTCGTCTTAATTTAATTCTGCGCTTGCCATTGCAGTTCTCTGAGCTTCTATATAATAAAACAAAATTTGAGCTCTGTACCTATTTAATGTTACAGCAATTTTACAAGGGTTGTATTATTTTTATACATATATTTTCAATTATGATGGTATAATTAAGGCTTGTGGGTACACCTCATAGAATCCAAAATTATTTGCTTTGACAAGTAAAATTAATTAATGGGGGATTGCATACAATGTTAAAATGGTTGACATTGTTTTAGATAAAAATAACTGAATGTTAACCAACATTGACAGAACTTTGCCTTAAAATAGGATTCTGTTCTTGACCATGTTAATGTCACCTTTCTTTTTTGAATGTAGGAAAAGTCAAGTCAATAATCAAATTTGGGAATTTAGGAAGTGGTTAGGTCTGTTCAAACCAATTTAAAATTTTAGTGAATTAATGAAAATGTGCAAATATGGGCTACTATATTTAGGTTAACATATTTATCACAGACAGAGACACACAGACACACTAGCAAAGCAATCCCTATGTGCCCTCTTGCAGAGGACACAAAAATGCAACTGACTAGATGACCACATGGTACAGGTGGTATATTATATGCTAACTATATAGAGGGCCCTGCCATAACATTTACGGGAATAACTTGTCATATCAAGCTTAATTAAATCACTTAAATTTGTTGATTAGATTATAACACAATAGCTCCTTTGTTAAAACCTAATTGACCATTTAAGTGGTACTTAACTACAATTTTGAGTCAATCTTGATCAATGTCATGTAAATCTTGGATAAAATCTTGTAAATAAACTGATGATTTTGAGCATTCATGACTTTCTTGCATATTATATCAGGGCTTGGTCAGGGTTTGGTCAAGAAATTGGAACAAGACCAAAATTAGTCAGTGGTTGATGGAGTACTAAAGTCAGCTGGGGATGGGGGGTTGCAATGAACAAAATTTCGCTAGCTATAGGACTATATGGGAATTAACACTTTGCATGCCATTTGTTCCTTGTACCGGCAAGTAGTTTCACCCCGGAGTTTCACCTTCGATCTCTTCACAACTAAACACCATACCAATGGAGTAAGCCACATCATCATCCTTTCATCTATGTGTGTAGGAATGAACTTGAAATTTTATAGTATGTAGTTTTGATTCCCAAAGGAGTCGCTCTAAAATTTGTTCATCTATAGTGAACAAAAACACATGCCCCATGTCTCGATCTCAACTAAAACCTCTGAAATCTAATGGTGCATTTCCATGTGCATTTTGCCTTTGACCCTTGACCTTTTGGCATTGTTTTCATGTGTACAGAGTAATGTAGCTTGAGATTATTTTCATCATTCCGACTTCTTATAACTTCATAGTAAACAGGATTTTTCATTGGGGCACCCTGGTTTTCGCACTTTTTAAATTTGTTTTCTTCAAAAATGGGATAAGCATCAATAAAGTCATCATTTTAGCTTGTGTTCGAAGTGATCTGAAAACTATGACCCAAATATGACCCTCTATGCCCACCTCTACTCATATGAGGAAAATGGCAAAATGTTAATTTGCCTTAATGAGTTAGGCCAGAAAGTGACAACAAACGGAACAAATGTAATGATCTTGAATTTCATACTTTCACTGACTCAAACTTCAGTTGAGGAAACCTGAATGTGGAAAATATTTACAGAGCTGAGGAAAATCATTTGGTAAAAAAATTGGAAGATTTCCACAGATTCAGAATTTTGGAAGATTTCCACTGATTTAGATTTCAGATTCAGACTAAGAGGAATGAAAAAAAGGAAATGTAAATTGCTTCAGATAAAGATGAAATTAATATAAGTGTTATGACAAAAAAAAAAACAAATATGAAACTCCTCATTTTCAGACATTTTAGAGAATTTATCTAAACAGCTATAGATATGATTTTCAAATATATTCATAATCATCAGCCTAAGACTGTGAAAGTCTGAAAGAGAACCAATCTTTAATACTCATCTAAGTAGATTCTAGATATTTGCACTCAAGTATAAAAAAGGCCCTTTGCATGCAACCCAATGGTCCTTTCTCAACTAACTCAAGATTTCCCATTTCCCTTCCCAATTACTCCATGGTCCTCTTCCCAACTACCCCAGGAACCCCTTCCCACCTCCCCTAGGGTTCCCATTCCAAATTACCCCAGGGTTCTCCTTTCCAAGATCCCCATTTCATGCCTCTCCAGCAGTTACTGCGACTCCCTGCAGTTGAAGCATAATTCAGTTCTTAAGGTCCCCTTTTGGGAAAATGTTTGCCTCAGAAGCTAAATTTGACACAAATTTTAGTTCCAAACCTACAATTTTTTTCCAAAATCTATTTCTTAAGGCCAAGTAATTTAAAAGATAAAATCAGTTCCCAGTCCCCCAAGTTCGGAAGTTGGGGCTACACAATGTGTCATATCCATATTCCCCAAAATTCTTCTGTTTTGTAATATGATTCCTTTTTTTCTCTCATTTTTTCTCATTTACAACATTTTTTCGATGATAACTTTGTCCACAGCAAAAGCAAATTTTATCGATTAGTTAGCAAGGTAAACATTGTCATTTAGGGCAATAGGGCAGGCCTATAGCAGGGAAGCCCCTTCAAAGTGGCCATAATTAAACAATACAAGGATGCATGCATTTCAACATGTCCCATAACACAATGCCTAGATGAGGTATTAGACTGTATGTACACATGTCACACCCTTTATTATAGAGATTCTCTACATTTCCAGGATACCATGTGAGGAAATTTTGACTTTAAAAATTTGCTCCTGAGGAAGAAAAAACTTTCTGGGACCCTGCATTTCGCTATTTGTGTTTCGTTGACTCATTTAGCATAGTTCATGTTTTGTTTGAAAAGGGTGGTAAATTAAAAATCATTCATGATTTCGCCAAAAAAGGGGTATATTTTTGCCCTAAAAATTTGTGATTTTGCACAAAAAAGGGGTGTTTTTTAAAGAAAAAATGTGAAAAGAGGGGTGTTTTCAATTCCTACAAACGAGCATGGGTACCAGACAATATGAGGAGTGACGGTACCGGGCCAAGCCCATTATTCCTAAAACTTACAGCACCGAAAAATGCACTTTCTTGTTGATTTCGCCAGGCGACCCTCAGTTATAAAATGAGCCTTGGATATCCAAGAACATCGTCAGGCATGTGGTTTGTTCAGAAAGTTTACCATCGCAAAGGATCATTTTGTTTTGTTAAAACTTGTTAAGAGTTATCCCTGAACTGGGTCTACAGGAACCCATTGAGACAATTTGAACATTTCTATTGGTAGTATGGGCTTTGACGAGCACCAGACATTTAAAGTTCCCACGCTGCGCTGTGGGTGGCTAATTTAATATATGCACATATCATCAGCACTCGCACTTTCGACCCCGCCTTATTTTTTGTTGCAATGCACACAGCGGTTGATCCTGTACGAAAATATAATCCCACAACATTCAATTCCTTTTTGAATAATTGAAGTGTTGAGCCTCCAAAATTAAGTGTGTCATATGAAAAAGCACATACGTCAATAATTTAATTGAAATAACAGAAATATCAGGGCAACAGACATTGGTTAATTTATACTGTCTTCAATACAAGCTATTGACACATGCGCGGAGCGATCTTATGTTGGCCAACTGAACACGTGGTGAGCAATTATTGGTACCCTCTAGGGCCTATTGCATTGTCTGCCCGGTAGACTCTTTCTGCTGTAATTTACGTGCTAAGGTTTAAGTATGTGAGTAAGACCAATGCATGCATCGCATGCGTGCTTTGCAGGGGATTTCCCGAAGAATGAGTAATCATGTTTATGAACTTTTGGCATGCGAAATAAGAAATGAAAAGCTTGAAAACCTAATTAAGTTGTGAAATTCAAAATTTATGCAACATGAATGAGTGTACTTGGGGAAAATGAAATCGGGAGTGATATTTCAAGGATTTTTTCCACGTCCAGCTGCACACGTTTAGCTCAAGCAAAATGTAATTTTATGCATCCGAAACTGCAAAAGAGCGTCCTCAAAGCCATTATGCAATTCAATGCGACCACTGGAACGGGAAATTATAAACTTAGTACGTATTACATAGTACATGTGTGACTTATAGGACTATATCGGATGAAATATTAATCACAACTGACCAACTTTATTGATCAGTTCATGTATACACATCACCAATGGCAATGAGTTGTTTTCGGCGATCGCTGGCCAGCCTGGGCTGGCCGGTACATTATTTAATTGGGAAAAAATATATTTTTTTTTATAGATCACTATCTTTGATCGAATCAATCGGATTTAAGGCTATTAAGATGATATGGCGGATGAACAGTTTATCTTTTGAAGTAACAGTACCATCTCCTTTCTCATAGTCATAGGGACTGGAGCTGAGTCTATCCTAGTTCCAGTAACTGAAACCAGAGGGTCGCCATTATCTTAAAGGTCCCAGGAAATGAGATGATAAACCTAGTCCAAATCTTTACGGGGCATTCCATTCCAATAAATAGGGCCACAAAAAAGAATACACTACCAGTGACATCATTAGTGAAACTATTGATTTTCAGTCAGTGCCATGAATAGAATCACACCAGTCACCTGGAATTTGCTATTACTCTCTGAAAAATCAACAATCACTAATGATGTCATCACCAACCCAAATATTGAATGCTTTTTCGCCCCTCCTTGTAGACTTGACACAAACCACATCAATTATTTGCATTTCCTGGGACCTTTAAACACTGTACATTATCATTGAACGGCCCTCTAGTTTCAGAACGGGGCTATTGCGGGAGAATGAACAGATAATAAAACAAGTATTTCCTCCTTGATTTACAACAACAAAAGCAAGTTACCTGAAAATTTCCATGATACGAAGAATCTCACATACCTTGTCTTCCATGTGTTGCAGTTTCAAGCTTCTACACCACTGAAAAATAATGGTTTTTTTTTGCGGTATTTTTCGATCAACACAGATTGGCAATTTATCCAAAGTTTGGCCATGAGCAATGTGGGGGTTAAAGGTCACAACCTGGTCATACCAGGGTCATACACGTGACAAACTTACGAGTATGTATGGGTATTATTTGGAGTGTTTGAACGCGACTTCGAACATGTTCGCGGCGGTGTCGGGCCAGGACATTGTGAACGCGCGTTAGTATCACGGGCCAGTCGTTTTAAATGGAGATAAAACAAGATTTTGTCGAGCTATTTTGGCCCGGTATTTTAGACCAGAGAAGTACTAACGTGATATCTTTTATGAATGGACGGTAGGAGGGTAGAATTTTTTTTCAAACTAAGAGGCTATTTGGGCGGCTCCAAATTTAAATAAACAGTTGTGTGCATCATGTCATATCCATTGCCAGGTAGCTACATCTATCCAAAGAAGATGAGAAAGAAGGAGATGGCTTGATTTTGCAATCCGATTACCCAGGATTACTTTCATTCATTAGCTCATTGTTAGGAAACTTCAAGGGCCACTCGATTGGACCTTTGAAGTAATGTGTTCAACCGCCTCAAGCTTGGCCGTTCGGGAAGGTTTCACAACAGGAAGTAATTGACAGGCTCCCACTAAAATAGCTTATTAATTTTCCAGCTAAAAGATCTCTGCTGGCAATGAACTCCGCGGTTGTTCTGACTAATTGTTATTTATTTTAATCGTTGGCGAAATAATAGAGGAAATCAGTGACTTTTTAACGAAAGAAACAGCAAAATCGACCTTTTTCCGAAAGCTAACATTGTTAAAGGTTTTGGGGGTCAATAAAGATGTTATTATTTTCGGCCTAATTTACCAATATCGCGTTATTTCCTGAGAAATATGATATGATGAATGATTAGATTCAATGCATTTTCAATACATCTCAACCATACTTTTTGTGCGTCAGAAAGTGTCAAAGATGACAAAAATACTTGAAAATTTGGGGTCAAAGTTGTTTATAAATGATGCAGGCGAGTAAGTTTCGCTGTAATGGCAAACCATAGTGTAGAGAACCCTGTGCAAATACAATTGAACTGGGTAAATTGGAATGTTTCTGGGATTTAATGACAGGTGTATGTAAATTGTGACTCCAGCAAGTAGCGTCAAGTCTTTGATCAATAGATTAGATTTAAAGCGATTGAGATGAATAAGGCGGTGAACAGTTTTATTGATAGTAGCAGTCGAACACCCCTTCTTTCTCATCTTCTCTGATCTTCCCACGGGAGATTGAGAATGTAAAAGGAAATTTAAAATTTATACGAGGAGGATGAGATGAATTAACTTGATCAAAAGCCAATTTATACAGGGACTTGTGTCGAAGCGAGCACGAATGTTAGCTGGTGAATTTTGACACATATCTGCAAAAGATGATCTGCCTTTGACCTCAAAATGGTGTCGGGAAGGATTGATTGTCAAAAGTCTTTATAATTTTATCCCCTGGATGACCATTAACCCCAGCTCCATTATTTAACCTCTGGATGACCTCTGATCTTAAAATGATGATTTCTGTTGTGTTTTCCAGACCAAAAATAATTTTCTTTTATATGTGACCGTGGATGGGCCTCTGAATAAGAATGGCGACCTCCAACATGGTTTCGCCCCACATCAAAACGAACCTTTCCTGAAATGTGATCATATTGCCCTGTGTGTAAGTGAAACCTCTTTCAATCGGAACCACCCCATTATGTGACCCTACAGGGGATTGGTGGAATTTGTTGATAACTTCAATAACATGATAATAACCTTAATTTATAGAAGGATTCACGAATACCCCTTAGCATTGGGGCCAAATGGTGGGGACACCCCCATGAGAGAGAAATACATGCGTAGATTTTCAAGGATGCCTGAATTGGTAATTGTGGCATTTGGTCCAAATCTGTGAACAACTCATATAAGCCCCCTTCCCAGGGGATCGTGTGTGCAAATCTTGTGATGATAGCTTTTTAATTGCAGAAGAACGAATTCCTAGATTTTCAAGGAATGCTCATTTAATTGGTAATTGTGGCATTTGGGCCAAAATTTCTGTGAAACCTCAGGATGGAAACTCCTACCAGTGATCCTGTGAGCGAATCTCGAGATGATAGCCTTTAATTTGCGAGAGAAGGAATGGATCATAAGAGGTTTTCAAGGAATGCCCCTTTAATGGAAGTGTGGTATTTGTTAAATCTGAGAACACCCCATAAGCAGCCTCAATACCAGGGAATCCTGTGAACGAATATCGTGATGATAGCCTTTACATTGGCGGGAGAAAAGGATTTAAAGATGTTCGGAATGCCCCTTTAATTGATAATTTGCATTTGGGCCGAATCTGTGAACAAACACCCCGTATGCAGCATGTACTGGTGGATCTTGAGAGTGAATCTTGCAATGATAGTCTTTGATTTGTATGAGAAGAAGGAATTCTTAATTTTCAGGGAATGCCCCTTTAATCGGTATACATGACCATTGATCCTTTATGTGGCATGGGTCAGTGGTGCTTACAAAATTTGTGAAATCGGCCCATGCGTTAGCACTAGATAGCACTGGTAGAATTAAAGGAGTTGGCCCGGAGGGCACTCATATTTTTACTCAAGGACCCATGTTAGAAAATACAGCAAATGTCACCCATAAAAAAACCCTATTTATGCGTCAATTGGGCTCTCACCAAAGACAACTAAGTTTTGCATGTGTAAGCTGCATGATTTCCCCCAGAGTTCGAAAGTGCCAGCCTAAGTACACCGTGTTTCCACTTCATATGTGAGTGCTCTCAGAAGGAGCGTTTGCCAGAAAGAAGAAGAAATTTAAACACAATATGTTAGCTGGCGATACCAGCTAACATAACCAGGTAGGCTTATTTTTAGTGGAAGGGACCAGTACAAACTCTGAATGCATCCTGATTTATCAATTTACAATGCCAATGTAGTGATAAATAGAGGCAAATTGTGCTCGAAGAGCACGAACTAGCCGTGGGGTCTACAATGACCTTTTGAACCCCATGCTGAGCAAAATGTGGTGAAAGAGCTAAAGCTGTGTCGTATGCTGGTCACTTGACCACTGGTACCTTGTATATAACTTATATGAATTTTTTGAAGATTTTTTACATTAGACCGGAAGGGGACCCTTTAATGGACCTTGACCCCCATGTTGAGCACAAATTTAGTGAAGGGTATCCAAGATGGCTTATATGAATGAGTCCCCCCCCACACTGGACCCATATTTAACTGAATATAGCAAATATGAAGTTTTAAAAAATTATGCAATTCAATGCGACCACTGGAACTGGCAAATTTAAACTTATAACGTATTCATAGTACAAATCTGTGGACTTATAGGCCTTAAATCGGATGAAATTTATCACCACTTAACAACTTGTATTGCATCAGTTCATGTATACCCCCACACCAATGGCAATGAGTTTTTTTTCGGCGATCCGCTGGCCAGCCGTGGGCTGGCCGGTACATAGTCTAATTGGGAAAAATATGCTTTTGTTTTATAGACACATCTTTGATCGCATCAATCGGATTTAAGGCTATTCAATGATATGGCGGATGAACAGTTTATCATTTGAAGTAACCGTACCTCCCTTTCTCCCTCATAGTCTAGGACTAGGACTGAGTCTATCCTAGTCTCCCAGTACTGAAACCAGAGGCTCGCCATTATCTTAAAGGTCCCAGAAATGAGATGATCAACCTAGTCCAAATCTTTAACGGGGCATTCACTTCGCTAATAATAGGCCACAAAAAAATACACTAACCAGTGACATCATTAGTGAAACATATTGATTTTTCAGCATTGCCATGAATAGAATCACACCAGTCACCTGGAATTTGCTATTACTTCTGAAAAATCAACAATCACGAATGATGTCATCACAACCCAAATATTGAATGCTTTTTTCGCCCCGTCCTTAGTGACTTGAGCACAAACCACAGCAATATTTGGCATTGCCTGGGACCTTTAAACACTGTACATTATCAATTGAACGGCCCTCCTAGTTGTCCGAACGGGGCTTTTGCGGGGAATGAAACAGATAATAAACAAGTATTACTCCTTGATTTACAACAACAAAAAACATTTAACCTGAAATTTCACATGATAGACTAAGAATCTCCACATACCTTGTCTTCCATGTGTTGCAGTTTCAAGCTTCTACACCACTGAAAATAATGGTTTTTTTTTGCGGTATGTTTACCGATCAACACAAATGTCAATTTTATCAAAGTTTGGTGGGCCATGAGCAAATGTGGGGGATTACGGTCACACCCCTGGTCTACCAGGTGGGGTCATAACACGGTGACAAACTACTAGTATGTTTATGGGTATTATTTGATGTTTGAACGCGACTTCGAACATGTGCGGGCGGTGTCGGGGCCAGGACATTGTGAACGCGGTTAGTTATCACGGGCCAGTCGTTTTAAATGGAGATAAAACAGATTTTGGTCCGAGCTCTTTGGCCCGGTATTTTGACCAGAGAAGTCATCAGTGATATCTTGTTATAATGGACGGGAGAGGGTAGATTTTTTTTCAAAACTAAAGCTATTTGGGCGGCTCCAAATTTAAATAAACAGTTTGTGTTGCATCATGCCATATCCATTGCCAGGTAGCTACATCTATCCAAAGAAGAGAGAAAGAATGAGATGCTCGATTTGGCAATCCGATTACCCAGGATAGCTCTCATTCATCAGCTCTTGTTTAGGAAATTCAGGGGGCCACTCGATTGGACCTTTGAAGTAATTGTTCACCGCCTCCAGCTTGGAAAGCTTGGCCGTTCGAGAAGGTTTCACAACAGGAGTAATTGACAGGCTCCCACTAAAATAGCTTATTAATTTTCCAGCTAAAAAGATCTCTGCTGGCATGAACTCCGCGTTGTTCTGACAATTGTTATTTATGTTAATCGTTGGCGAACTAATTGAGGAAATCAGTGACTTTTTAAAACGAAAGAAAACCGCAAAATCGAACCCTTTTTTTTTCGGCAAAGTAACATTGAATCACGTTTGGGGTTCAATAAAAGATGTTTTTTTAGCCTAATTTACCAATAACCGGTTATTTCCTGAGATATGAATATGATGAATGATAAGATCAATGCATTTGCATACACTCACCATACTTTTTTGTGTCAGGAAAGTGTCCAAAGTGTGCAAAACTTTGAAAATTTGGGGTCAAGTTGTTTATAACTGATACAGGCGAGTAAGTTTCGCTGTACTGGTCACAACCATATGTTAGACCCGTGCAAATACCAATTGAAACTGGGTAATTGGGGGAAAGTTTCTGGGATTTAATGACAGGTGTATGTAATGTTCTCCAGCAAGTAGCGAAGTCTTGATCCAATCGGATTAGGATTTCAGCCGTTGAGATGAATAGCTCGGTTGAACAGATTTATCTTTTGAAGTAGGCGCAGTCGAACCACCTCCTTCTTTTCTCGTCTCTGATCTGTCCCCGGCGTATTGAATTTGAAAAGTAAATTAAAATTTCTACTGGAGATGAGAGAAATTAACTTGATCAAGCATTTATAACTAGATTGATGCTCGAAGCGAGCACGTGTTAGCTGGTGACTTTTGACTCCATATCTGCACACAAAAATGATCTGCCTTGACCTCAAAATGGTGTCGAGAAGGATTGATTTTCAAAAGTTTCAATAATTTTTATCTCCCTGGATGACCACTAACCCGCTCCATTGATTTGACCTTCGGATGACCTCTGATATTAAAATGATGATTTCTTGTTTGTGTTTTCGCAGACCAACAAAAAATTTCTTGCTTCTTATATTTGACCCGTGGATGCCCTCTGACCCCAAATGGCGACCTCCACATGTTTGGCCACATCAAAACGAACCTTTCCCTGAAATGTGATCATAATTATTGCCCGGTGGTGTAATCATGACACCCTCTTTCCAATCTGTAAACAACCCATTATGTGACCCCTACCAGGGATCTTGTGAATCTTGTATTGATACTATCATCACATGATACTAACCTTTAATTTATCGAAGGACTTCAAGAATACACCTTATAGCATTTGGGCCAAATCGGTGGACACCCCATGAGAAGAAGAAATACTATCGTAGATTATTCAAGGAATGCCCCTTTAATTGGGTAATTTGGCATTTGGTCCAATCTGTGAACATCCCATATCAAGCCCCTTACCTGAATCGCTGTGAAGCCAATCTTGTGATGATAGCTTTTATTTGGGTCAGAAGAATGGATTCATAGATTTTCAATGAATGCTCCTTTAATTGGTAATTGTGGCATTTGGGCCAAATCTGTGAACACCTTACCTGATACACTCCTACCAGGGGATCCTGTGAGCGAATCTTGCGATGGTAGCCTTTAATTTGCGAGAGAAGGAATGGATTCATAGATTTTCAAGAATGCCGCCCCTTTAATTGGTAATTGTGGTATTTGTTTAAATCTGAGAAGCACCGCCCATAAGCAGCCTCTTACTCAGGGAATCCGGTGAACGAATCTCGTGATGATAGCCTTTAAAATTTGCGGGAGCAGACGGATTTAAAAGATTTTCAAGGAATGCCCCTTGAATTGATAATTGTAGCATATGGGCCCGAATGCGGTGAACACCCCGTATGCACCATTTACTGGTGGATCTTGAGAGTGAATTTGCAATGATAGTCTTTGATTTGAATGAGAGAAGGAATGTCTTAATTTTTCAAGGAATGCCCCTTTAAAAATCGTATACTTACCAGCTGATCTCAAACTGTTAACACCCTTTATCATTGCATGGGTCAGTGGTTCTTACCAAATTTGGCTGAAATCGTCCCATGCGTTTAGCACTAGAGAGCACTGGTAAATTTAAGGAGTTGGGGCCCCGGGGGCACTCCTTTTTTACTCAAGGACCACCCATTGTTCAGAAAATACGCAATTTGTCACCCATAAAAACCCCTATTTTATGGACAAGTTGGGCTCTCACCCAAAAGACCACTAAAGTTTTTGGGGGGGGGGGGGGGGGGGGGGGGGGGGGGGGGCATGTGTACTGCTGTCACTGATTTCCCCCGAGTTCGAAAGTGCCAGCCTTAAGTACACCTGTGTACCACTTATATGTGAGTGCCTCCCTCGAAAGGAGGCGTTTGCCAGAAAGAGAAAAATTACAAACCCAATTAAAAATGTTTAGCTGGCTATACCAGCTACCATACCAGGTAGGCTTATTTTTAGTGGAAGGACGCAGTACCAACTCTGATCACTCCTGATTATCATTCAATGCCAATGGTGTGTAACAAGGACATATGCTCCGAAGAGCACGAACCGAAGCCGTGGTGATACATACTCTTTGACCCCATGCTATCCAAATTGGTGAAGAGTCTCAAAGCTGCTTCGTATGCATGAGATCTTTACCATCGGTACCTTGTTATAACTGATCGTAATTTTTTGACATTTTTAACAATTAAGTACCGGAAGTGCCCTTTAATGACCTTTGACCCCATGTTGCGCACAATTTAGTGAAGGTATCAAGCTGCTTAATGCATGAGTTCACGTTACCATCTACCTTGCATATAGCATATAATTTTTAAAATTTTCACATTCAAACCGGAAGTGTCCCTTTATACCCCCTTAAGACCTTCGATAAAATCTGTTTACACCCGCATAGGGGCCTTTTGGGTCAGCGTTTCTGGCTGAACAAGTCTTGTGATTTTAGCTTTGATTTGTGGAACAAGAAGGAATTTAAAGAATTTAAAAAAAGAAAAAACCTAAAAAATTAAAAAAAAAAAAAAAAAAAAAACAACCCACATGCACTTTTATGACACCCAATCTCGTACACCCCATAAGGAGGTCTGGTCAGTGGTTCTTCTGATAACATCCGGTGATCAGGCAACTTTCTTCTGTGGCAGCATAAGGCTTTTATAGAATTCCGAAAAATGTTCAAGAATTCCCCCCTTTATTGGCCCCCGTGACCTTTGACCCAAATCCTGTGTACACCCTATAGGGAACCACGCTTGGGGGGGTCAGTGGTTACTTCTACGCATTTTCTGGCAAATCGGAATTAAACCGTTTGGCACTAGTACATTTTGAAGTTGGGTTGGAAAAAAAACACAGAAACTAGACATAGCCTGTGGTCAAAAGACCACGAAACCAGCCCTCGATAGCTTCAAAACCCAAGCATAAAACTAACCCCAGCTTCGAACCTAATCCCCACTTCGAAACTTAGCTAGCTTCGTACCAACATATCTCGATCTGGATACACGATTCTGAGCACAGCACCCTGGCGAGTGGCCATAATTGTGTAAAACTTTTTTCTATTTTTGTGAACTGCGCACTATAATGAAGATTGCAATTTATCCCGTATTGAAATACGGGTTACACAATTGGCACTCGACGTGACCCTCACAGTCCGAGGTGTGACCTTTGACCCTAAACGACTTCGATCTCGAAATATTTAAACATATTTGGATTCTCATAAGGATCCTATTAAATTTCTGTCCATTAGTCGGATTTTGAAATTTTTTTGACCTTTGAACCTCTTACATGACGTTTGTTCTCAAAAATATTTTCAACATGATTATGCTGTCATAAGGATCATTTAACTTAAATATCAGCTCATCGATGATTTTAAAAATGACCTTTGACCCTCTTAATGACTTTTGATCTCGAAAATATTACATATTTTAAAAAAAACGCAAAAAATAAAAAACTTTTTCATTTTAATTATGCTCATTGGAGCAGTTTGAAATTTTGATCTTTGAACCTCTATTACCTTTTGGATCTCCATATATTTCAAATCTGGTTAGGATGGCATAAAGATCATTTCAGTTTAAATTTCCGCTCAATCAGTAGCAATTTTTGGAAAATTTGACCTTCCACCACCCTAAGGACCTTGGATATCTCGAAAATCTTTCAACGTGTTTAGGATGTCATAATTATTCCTTTCGATTAAATTTCAGCTCAATCGGAGGCTTTTGAAACAAAATGACTTTGACCTCTTAATGACCTTTGATCTCGCAAATATTTCAATTTTTTATTTTTTTTATTTTTTTTATTTTGGGGAATTTATGTGTAGTAGTATTTTTGAAATTTGATCTTTTGACCTCTTAATGACCGTTGATCGCCAAAATATTCAATCTGTTTGGAATGTCATAAAGATGAATTTCAGTTAATGTTCTCAACAGAGCATTTGGAAATTTGACCTCGACCTCCTAATGACCTTTGATCTCGAAAATATTTCAACATGTTAGGATGTCATAAGGATCACTTGTCGATTAATTTTCAGCCATCGGGGCTTTTTGAAAAAAATGACCTTTGGAACTCTTAATGACCTGTTGATCCCGAAAATATTTCAACATTTTAGGATGTCATAGGATCATTTCAGTAAATTTCAGCTCAATCGAGCATTGAAAGTTTTTGACCTTGGACACCTTAATGACTCCATTGACTTGTATGGATTTATAACATTTCACCAGTACAAGAGCACCAATCTACCAATCCATTTTCTCATTTTTATTTTTTACAATTAATAAAGGGTGGTAATCTATTATAACATGCTACGCTCAAATCCCTTAATATTCTTATTGTTTTATTTCGCATTTTCTTGACTAAGGAGAAAACATAGAACCGCCCTACGAAGCCATTCTAAATTGAAAAACCTTCACCTGGAAATGTAACCGCACTGAAGTACGATTTTTTGCCTTCATCATCAATCTAGTAAAAGATTTTTATTTGTTTTTGACGTGATTTGCCCGACTCTACAGAATAATACTTTACATGCGGTTTCAAAACAACCCAAGGGTGACGTGACCGGAAGGGATTGAAAGGGAGACGCTGCCATAAAATATAAATCCCCCTACAATAAAGTACAGGCATTTATGGTGAAGCGGAGTGTGTGACTCTACATACCTCTTACGTTTAGAAACCAATTCCTAATATCTCCTTTATCTATGTTTATCCTACCATGTAAGTAGATTTAACCTTTCTTCGAAATGAATGTAAGGCTTGACCAGCTTAAGAAATTCTGGCTCTTGCAACCCAATGTTAGGGCATTCATACTGCGTAAGACAGGCCCGGCCGAGGCGGCGACGAAGCGAGCCGAAACCGAACCCCCCCTTACCCGATTTCATCAAATGCCCCCCTATCTCTGCCCATGTGACATTGAAACACTATCTGTGTACACCCATAGAGCTGATTAGGGTCCTTAAACACTTTTGGTGTTTATAGCTCCTTACTTGCGCGGGAGAAGAAGGATTTTTCTAGATTTTGCAAACCAAAAATTAATTTTCTCTTCAAATTCACGGAACCCAAATCTGTGTACACCCTATTTGAAGGGCTGGGTCAGTGGTCCTCTGGATTGATTTGGCTTAATTGGCCCAAGTCGTTTGGCAATAGAACATTTTAAGTTCTTGCGCGACGCGTGTTGCCAGAAGAGAAGAAGAGAGAGAAGAAACAGACCAAATACAATAACTCCCAGCCGTGCTATGCACACGGCTGGTTAAGAACTAGAGGCAAAGTGGTGCTCGAAGAGCATAACGAACCTAGCCATGGGGATAAACTGACTTTTGACCCCATGCCGACAATAAATTTTGTAAGAGTCTGAAGGCTCCTTCAACTGTCATGATCATGTACCATACACATTGCATATAGCAAATTATGATTTTTTGAACATTTTTTTATAGCTTAAGACCGGAAGTTTCCCCTTTAATAATGTAGCCTTTGACCCACCATTGTTTTTGGCACAACTTGGTGTAAGGTATCAAGCCTGCTTCATATGCATGAGTCCCGTGCCCATGCTACAAACCACCCATTGCAAATGACCATATGAATTTTTGAAGATTTTACATTAAGACAGAAGTTCCCCTTCAATGACCTTTGACCCCCATGTTGAGCCCACCTTTGGTGAAGGGGCTGAAGCTGCGTCATATGAATGATTCACGTGACCTGCTACCTTGGCCTATAGCATTGAATTTTTTGAGAAGATTTTTCACATTACAGAAAAAAACCCGACAAGTGATACCCTTTATGACCCCTTACTGACGCTTCGCATCAAAATTCTGTGTTAAACACCCTAGGGGCCAAATTGGGTCAGTAAAAGTTCTCTGAACAAGTCTGGGACTCAATTGATATTGTGGAACAAAGGAGTTGTATAGAGTTCCTACGAATGCCCCTTTAAATTCGGCCCACATGACCTTTGACGCCAATCTATCTGCTACACCTATATGGCCTTGGGTTCATGGTTCTTCTGACCACATCAGTGAATCATAGCACTTAAATCTGTTGCAGAAGGCTTTTATAGATTCCGTAGATTTTTTCAAAGAATGCCCCGTTAATAGGCCCACCTGACCTTCTGTTGACTCCAATCTGTGTACACCCTATATGGAACTTGGGTCAGTGGTTCTTCGGACCATTTTTCGTGGCTATCGGATAAACCGTATCGGACTAGTTCATTTTGCGAAGTTGGGTCGAAAGAAGAAACAATGGAGGAAACTAACTAGACTGTGCTCGAAGAGAGTACAAATGTAAGCTGGTGACTTTTGAGAGCCATATGTGTTCAAAACATGATCAACCTTGACCTTAAAATGGGTCGGGAAGGATAGATTTTCAAACAACGTTTTCAAATTTATCCCTGTACAAACCCCAGCTCCATGTACTTTTGACCTCGGATCAGTTCTGTGTGTTTTCTCAACCAAAAGAATTTCTTCTTATGTTTGGTTTATATTTGACCCGTGGATGACCTCTGACCCCAAGAATGGCGACCCTCTCCAATGTTGCAACATCAAACGCAACTTTCTCTACTGAATTTGAACATTATTTTCCTGTGTACTCATACACCTGGTACCACTCTTTGAACACCCCACATGTGGTCCCTACCAGGGGATCTTGGAATCTTTTTGAAACTTCAATCACATGATAATAGCCTTAAATTTTATAAAAGAAGGAATTTCAAGAATACCCCAACCCCTTTAATCACATTGTATATTGGGCCAAATCTGTGAGAAGAAATAATCTAGATTTTCGAGGAATGCCCCTTTAAAATAAATTCGTTCATCGGGCATGTTGGTTCCCAAATCTGTGAACAGCTCATATTTAAGCCCCCCTTACCAGGGGATCCTATAAGAAAATCTCATGATGATATCCTTTAATTTTCATACGGAAGAATTCATGATTTTCAAGGAATACCCTTTAATTCTGAAAGATAAAATTGTGGAACGGCCTAGTGGCCAACACTGTGAACACCCCATTTGAAGAAGCCCCTACCAGGGTATCCTATGAGCGAATCCTCTTGATGATATCCTTTAATGAATTTTGCGAGAGAAGAATGAATTCAGATTTTCAAGGAATGCCCCGTTAATTGATAGTAAATTAAATGTGGCTTTGATCCTAATCTGTGAACACCCTATATGCAACAACCTCTATATACCAGGGGATCCTGTGAACGAATCTTGTGATGAGAACCGTAATTTTGGGCAAGAGAGGAATATCATCGATTTTCAGGAATGCCCCTTTAATTGATAATTGTAGCATTGGGCCTAAGCTGTGAACACCCCACCGTATGCAGCTGTCTGGTGGATCTTGAGGCGATCTGGTAATGATAGTCTTTGATTTTGTATGATAATATTAATCAATTTTCAGAGAATGCCCTTTACTCTGGCGTACAGACCATTGATCCAAAACTGTTGAACACCCTATATTCGGCATGGGTCGTGTTCTTCTGAACAATTTTGGAAATCGGGCGGCCCATCGCGTTTTGCACTAGATAGGCACTGGTAGCCTTAAGGAGTCGGGCCCCGGGGGCACTCCTATTTCACTCAATGACCCCATTGTTCAGAAATAGAGTGCAAATTTGGTCACCCACAAAAACTCCTATTTTGGTCAATTTTGCTCTCACCCAAGACCACTATGTTTTGCTGTGCCACTAGCTTCACTGATTTTCCACTGAGTTCGAAAGTGCCAGCCTTACACCTGTGTTCCACTTCATACATGTATGTGAGTGCCTCCCACAGAAAAGGAGCATTTGCCAGAAAGAAGAAGAAACTTAGTAACCACAATATAAGAATCGGAAGAAAGAAGAAATCGCACAAATACAGGACCTAGCCGTGCTTCGCACACGGCTAGGTAAAAATTAGTTAATAACACATGGATACACACTAACTGCCTGGAATTGGACATGGGGAAGATTAAATGCTGTTTATGTTGCTTTGCTTGCATTCTGGAACATGATTTATCATAAGCGAAAGGCACTTTAAGATTGGGATGAGTTCCTTTTTGGCACTAATAAATTCATGTGACAACCAGTGCAAATATTGTATTGGAAGAATTAATGTTCAACCGATAATCGTATCGGATATCGTATCGGGCCGATATTACCCATATCGGTAAAATATCGGATCGGCAAAACAAAAGGCTTTCCTTACCGATATTTGAGAGAAACCAAAACGTCAGCAGCAGTCTCTTTTATGCTGAAATTGATGTTTTGGTTTCTTTTAATCCAATCTTAGAATTAGTATTTTTTATGAATGCAACAAGAAGAAAATATCCTAATTGCATACATACTCAAATCAGAATGTCCAAAGAACATGTGAAATGTTAATTTTGTTATGAATAACCCCATACAGCTAAAAAGAAAAGAAAAGCCAAATAGCTGTTAAAAAAATTACAGTACCTTATACTTCTTTGTAGTTTTATCATTTCCTTGGATCAACCTTATATTTACCCATTGCATTAAACATGGGAAATTATGAGGTTGATTCAAAGAAATGATAAAACTACATAGAAGTGTAAGGTACTGTAATTTTTTTAACAGCAATTTGGCTTTTCTTTTTTTTTAGCTGTATGGGTGTTATTCTTAACAAAATTAACATTTCACATGTTCTTTGGACATTCTGATGCTGCTGACATTTTGATTTCTCTCAAATATCGGTTAGGAAAGCCATTTTTAAATGTATTTTGATACTGATATTTATTACAATATAAATGCTCAACAAATATCGGATCGGATTGAAATATCGGCCGATATTAAAAATGTAATATCGGTTATCGGATCGGAAGACAAAAGTCATTTCGGTTGACCCCTAGGAAGAATTGCATTGTGGAAGAACACTGTACCTCCGGAGGATTCAAATTTGTCCCCTCTGAAAATTTCTCGACACACCACCTGCTCCTTCGTTCCCCCTACCCCACCCCACCACATTTGTAAAGGTCTGGTTATGCCACTGTTATTTAAACCGTCAGATCAGGCACTGTAATTTTGTTATTTTATTAGCAATGATAGATGCAATTCACAAAATACATTGCGCGATATGGCGATGCCCATTTATTTTGTAAACGACTGGTAAAAGATACACATTCAATAATGATACGAACGCCATACATGTTCAATCACTCCATCAAGACCAAATGAGCATGTTCTTTTTCAAGTTCAATACGCCCATGGGATAGATCTAGCTACCTGACAAGTCAACGATACGCATGCGTCGAAGTGGTACATCAACAACGTTTATCGAGTAAATTGGAAGTGTCTTTTTTTCGCTTGAATTTTATCTTATCTGAAGGAAATATAACGATTTCAATGTTACAGAGTGATGTATAATAGTGCATGATATTTGGGTAAGTTTTTTAGCTGTACGAAAAGGAGTTCACTTCACAAATTTAGCCTGTTCTCGTTAAATGTAACTTGCCCCAAAATCTGAAGTACCAAAACTAGAGGTCAGTAGATGATAAAGAGTAGTGTTAAAGAGACACTGGCACATTTGAAAAATAGTGCGCCCTCAAGAATTTTCAAAATCGATATTTTTGCATGGTTGTAAGGCTTTTATATATACAAAAGCCACCCAAAATGATTAAGACCAAATCAGCTTCCTTATGAGTAAACAGAACGATTTTATAATTAAACGTCGCCGGCGACGCGAAATTCAGCAGAAAATGGCGTTCAACACAAGAACACGCACGCCATATGCATGTTTCCCACGCTATGCACACTGTTTGATCGGTCTATAACCTTTGTGGTTTTAATATCAGTGAGTGTGAGTCAAAAATATTCATGTAATATACACATTTGTTGTGGAAAACTTAAAAGTTGGCCTACAAATTACCTGGATGTCTTTATCCTCATATCAATATCCCTGTTTTGGGGTGTGTTATTTTTATGTGTAAAATATATCTCTGTTCTTCCAATGGCCTAGACTATCATTTGAGAGCAAATTGAAGAAATTTCATGTTTTGTGAAAATGTGCCAGTGCCGCTTTAAAAGATAATGTTGACCTCTGGTTTTGGTTACCAGAACTAAGTCTATCCTAGTCCTGATGATCATGACTAGATAGTCTTAACTTTTGTATGGCTGCTGTTATCATAGACTATCTAGTCATGACGAGTTGTATGTAGTGAAAGTGCCATTTAAGCCAAGATATACAGACAGCTTCTGCTGTAACTTTACAGCTGCAAAGTGGCTTAAATATTCATTATTTGCAATAAATGTTATATTGTAGGCATTCTTGAGAGTCTTCTGCATCATGTGATAACCATTTTTCCAGATTTAAAATTCACATTATGAAATTTTCAGGTGAAACTTACCCTTGTTGTGTCTACATTGGGCTGCCAAATTTGGCAGCCTGTGTACATGTTGACATGAAATTTTTTTTGGAACAAATTGTAGCATCGGTTACAAATTGGTAAGACAATAATAAGCGAGCGCGAAGCGAAGCTCTTATAGACAATCGCGTATGCACATATTGAAAGCTATTGAAAATCTATAGTCTGACAGGTTTAAAAAATACCGACCCTCATTTGATCCCCCTTTTCGTTCTTACCATTAACTCCTACGGAGTTATTAATCGACGGGTACCGAACAGGGGCGCGCCATCTTTAAAATTTGTTATATTGAAGTTTTCATTTATAGTCCGATATTCAACAATTAATTATTTTAATTTTCCATTCTGTTGTATATTTTGTTTTCTCGCAATTCATTTTTTATGTACTTGTTTTCTAGCTTGATAATGCTGTGCTGATATTTTAAAAATTATACTTGGAATAATTAAACAACTTCGATATTGTAGGAAGCTCAAAAAAATCTAGACGTGATCGTGTTTACGAGGCCATGCGCAGTAGGGGTTTACAACTCCGCAACAAACAATATCTTGCCGCATGTGTATAGCTCTTGGCCCAAACAGTGAGTTGGTAAAAGAGTGTTAGAGAAAAAAATCCAGAGGAATGCCGGCTTGATCATGAAAAAAGAAAAGCTAAATATAGCAAGATGATGAAATAATTTGAATACTACCTAAATGACCGGTATATATGTACAAATAGGATTATGTCGTAATTTATAAATAAAGATAAAGTTCAATCTAATTATAAATATTGTTTTTTCTCAATCAAATATACAAATACTTTTTCTGCTCAAATTACATTTGTTAGCTTTTTCGTTTCAAGATTAAACTGATTGTAGGGGAAACAAAGTCAAGGATTAACGACACAGAGTCACAGTGGTAAATTATGACCAATATATTTGACGTAGGCAGAAAAATGTGAAAGAATTAAATTACAACTTCACAAGTAAACAACCTTTGTGAGTATATTCTGGACAACCCAATCATGGCAAGTCTGATCATGATGAGAGGACATGGCCGCGGAACACGTAGTTGTGGATGTCGAGGTGTAATCGGCCAACCCTACCGTCATTGCTTTAGTTTTGTTGTCACAGCAGCCACAAGTGCAGGATCATGAGATTTAAGGGAGTTTCAAGGCCCCCTTCCCATGCTTGAAATTGTGCCCGATTATAAAAATAGGCTACTGCAGGTAGTGAAGAAAAAATTAACTTTATGTGTGGGAGTGATTCAAATCAACTGGTATGTGTTGGTGACGGTGAGTACAACCTATCAGGAACTGATGACTACACAAACGTGTTATGTTAAAAGTTTTGCTGACATGTGGAAATTGTTTCGGTTGACTTCGACTTTCAACTAGTCACTAGCTAGGAAATCTTTCCCCCCAATAGACTAACTGGAGATTTATACGGACATCACACTATCAATCTGTATGCATGGATATACATTAGGCCTGGCTGACTGAGGTCAGCACTGGATTATTTATTGGCCTTGCTTAGCTTTTTTGGTAGGCTCGAAATAACAGTAACCATTGCCTAGCTAGAAAATGAAGCTGTTACAGTGTGTGTGTGGTTTTGTCTACGACTACGTACATAGTGTTTTTGTTTTAATGCAAACCAAGGTTTCGGCTAATATTGCATGGGCCTTGTCACGTTGAATAATTAGAGAGTGGCTAGGTCTAGGCCCGGACTAGTTAGGCCTAGGCCTAGACTCTACTAGTTTTACTCTTCGACATAGGAATGGCCTCTCTTCAATGTCTGGGTAAACAATTCTTGGCCAAGTGTAAATACCCAGTAAGGCTGCTCCCCCCCCCCCCAAAAAAAATATGCCCTGTCATGGGTAGGTCCTCCACGAAGCGTCAAGAAGGTTCACACACAAGTAACTCACCACGTGTGCCATGCCTTGGTCAAGAAATTTGTTAAATTTCATCAGGGCTAGGCCCAGACTAAATGTTATAAACGTTCTGGCCAGAAATAGGGAGTAATGTCGCATCATTGTCACTTTTGGGGGCTTTTGCTATTGACAGGCTTATACTGATGGTGCTAGTGGTATAGGCTAATTTTTCTAACTAGAAATTTTTACCTAAATTAGGTATAGGATAGCTCATTTTGATAACTTGTTTCATCAAATAGATTGGCACCATTTTAATTCATAATTCTTCCAGGGGAGGGCGGCCAAGAAAATCCAATGTTAGCGTTGCATTGGTTGAACACGGGGGGGGGGGACGCCTTCCTGATGTGCGATATAGAGTTGGTATTTGGAGGGGGTTGCGAGCTCTGTGAAGTTCTATGAAAAAATCCCTAAATCTGCATTAATATGCATGATGGTTTCCTCAAAAACGCTCTGAGGAATCATCTATTTTTACCTACGGCAAGACAAGAGGACAATTGAGATTTAAGCTATTTGAAGTGACTATATCTTTATTAAAAAACAAAAAAAGCAAGCAATTTTTTTACTGCAAACTTTAGTCGTAAGAAGAAATTTGGCGAATTTTTAAAAAAAAAAAATGCATTTGAAAATTCAAATGGCGCACCACTTCACAAATACCCTAGACGCTGGAATTATTCAAATTAGTCTCATTCTCATGATATGGGGTCCTCCGACGCCTATTGACTCCAGAGGGTCGAGGCACCGAACGATACCAAATGTACACGAGACTACGGCGCTCTGCAACACAACCGACACAAAGTATACAGACGTATTGACAGGGTCTGGCTCATCTCGCACCACATTTGGCTCAAAATTTCCTTCCAAGACCGGATTTGTCATAGTTGATTGCATTTTTTTCGTTTTTTGGGCGTGATTTTGCAAGTCTCCGTTTGCGCACAGTTATGATAGAAAAATTACGTATAATGAGCCTTTAACACCATAGACTTATGTTTACTGGGTTATGATATATATAGTGCTAATTTTCCTAGGGATGCCAAATAACTCCGGCCCTCCCCCTCCTTCCCCGGTTTAACACTGACATCTATACGGGAAGGTCAGTGGTGTGTAACACATAAAAGCGAGATCTTGATGAAAAATTCTAATTTTATATGTCGCGGGGTGGTTGATTACGGCAATTATCACAGCAATAGTTCCGTACTTCACGAGGAAGGAAACTTCTGAGCTATTGAATGCGATTTGAGCCACATTTGGCACATATTCTAGGCTTATGTGTGAACCCTTAGGAAAGATTAATACAACTTGACCAGGGGGCCGGACACGATCTGCGGGATTTGGGCATTGGGATTCCAAACGGTAATTTATGGAATTTTGCAGCATTTTCTATAGCCAAATGGATAAAAATGAAAGTGTTCTGAGCGCTCGCTTCCCAGGGGCTAACTGCATCATATTATTTAACAGGACTTTAGAGATGCTATGTATGTCAAAAAAATTACCTTTTCCGTGTATTTAGGAAATTTACATCCTCAAAACTCCAAACAAATCTCAAACCTTAAGGTCCCATGGCCCGAGCGCACTAGCTCGTCACCAGGAATTTACCAGAAGTGGTTAAAACTTTTGTATACGAAGAAAAGCTATATCTTTCTCCATGTACCCTGTGAAATCTTAGAGCCAAAGGAATGTTGGTTTGGAAGTTGTATGAGCAAAAAAAAAATGATGTGCACCAATTTGGTCGACCAATTATTAATTTACACAAGTACTAGTATGGCTTACAAAATGAAAATCACATTTTAGCTCTCACATCAAAACGGATTTGGAGTGATGGCCAATCTATTAAGATGAAAAACTCCATATCCGTAAATCGGGCCATCACCTTTAATACATTGGAACTCACAGCACAGTGTTGTAACTTATGGCACAAAAGATTATGTCCAAATTTAAAGATGATGCCTAAGTTACAATTATTGAACGAAGTTGCTGCTATCCCAGTGTCTAGCGGAAATCAGGGCACCCGCCAGTGTGGCGTCCTTACCTCATCCACGGTGAAATCGGAGCAGACGACAAGAATCCGTTATAAGTCAGCCGGGGAGATTATTTCGAAAATTCAAGTAGTGGTTCAACTGTGCGAAATCATGAAAGTGGAGTATGATCATTAAAACTGCGTTAAATATGTAGTGTAAAAAGATTAACACAGAGAGACTTGCCCCATAGGTCGATACGAAGGTTTCGATTCAAATCGGAGGGTTGGAAAAGTGACGCGAATTCTGTGTCGAAGACGATGACTAGACTTGCCTTGAATCGCCAGTTTTATATCTCGAAATGTGTGAAATTAAGTCAGAGTAGGATGGTTAAACGAATGGTATTCAAGTCAGGTGGTAACAGTATTCTACCATTAGTATGTTCATGATCTGCTTCAAAACCAATCCTAATGGTGCTCACCATCGTTTTTTGGTTTTTGTCTCCATGTCATGTGCGTACGGTTGTTGAATAAATGGACGTGGTTGTGCTTTACCTGTGTGAAATTTTGGCAACGGATGTTCACCGGGAACCGGACGCAGCCGCCCCCCTGGTTGGGCGGAACGTTAAGTTTTGGTGCATGAATCACGTGCTTGGCACAAGTGATTCACGCTGTTCGATTGAAAACACAAGAATCTGACGTCATCTGATATATGAGCTAGTATATTAGCGATCATTCACAGCGATATTAGGCTACAACTGATTTTTCTAAAGCGAAAGAAATGTTAAGTTGCCTCTTGGAGTGAACCCGGTTGAAACAAACAAGTCAGATTGAGTTCTTATAGGCTTCGGCTATTATCAATTATAAAACATGGTGTGTGTGTATGTGTGTATATTATAGTGCGTGTGTGTGTTTGTATGTTGTGTGGTGTATGTGTGTGATATGTGTGTGGGGTGTGTGTGGAGGGTGTGTGTGTGGGTAATAATAATAATATAGGAGTCAACCCTTGTTGGGAGGTTCTTCCCCATCAAAAACTGAGACGGGACTATTTTAATAGAGGCCCGGATCCTCCCCGCCAAAAACTGTACTATAAATTCGAGAGAGCTTCCGAAAAAGAAACACGACTTCACTACTTTTACCCCCACCCCATCGTTCAGACCATCACCTAGGCTAGACCCAGCCCTTTCACTGCAAAGGTGGTAGTCCCGTGTATCTAGCTTTGGCTACCGTTGGCTGCAGAAAAACCCTGAAATATCTAACAACTCTTGTTACCACCTTATTGTCTTTTTTTTGGGGTGGACTATAAAACAAAGACCAAAACCAAAGACCAAGACCCCTCAACTATAAAACAAAGACCCCCTCACTAGAAAAAACAAAGACCACCCTCCAACTATTTATTTTGTTATTTATTTTAATTTATTTTAGTCATTTATTTATTTTTATTTCGGTAGTTATTTTTATTTTGTTAGTTATTCGTTTATTTTATTTATTCTCGTATATTTTCTTAATTTTATTTTATTATATGCTTATTTAAAAATAGACCAAAGTCGTTTTTTTAGTGGGACGGACTTCGTCTGATTTGTGGCAAAATTATTATTTATCCTTTTTGGTCACGCAGGGCTTTCCAATGTAATTTTTGAATATAGTCAATCTTATGAAATATAATAAATTAAATAAATGAATGATAAATAAATTAATAAAAATAAATAAATATAACTAAATTAAATTATAAATTAAAGAAATATGAAGAAAATAATTAACAAAAGAATAATAGCACATATTAAACTAAACAAAAAATAAAATTAAATAAGTAATTTTTTTTTTTTTTTAAAATAACCCCAAAATCCACAAATTTAAACATAAATAAAAAATAAAAATTATCTATGGATTGTGGCTAGGAAGTCTCGCAGATACCCACAATCAATATATACAATTTTTAAAAAGTCCTCTAAAGACGTCATCAGTGACGTTCATCACTTTCAAACAGTTTTATATAATACTTAACTAAAACATCTTCACCCTACGCACCTTACATACGCACCTACACATCTACATACGGACCTACACACATGTCCACACGGACTATTACTTAATAATAGTTAGGTGGGTCTTTGTTTTATAGTTGAGGGGGTTCTTGGTCTTGGGGTTTGGGTTCTTTGTTATCAGTCCCATGATTTTGTGCTGTTGTATAAAATATAAAAAAAGCTGAGCTGTAGCTGATAAAAGTGACGTATATATCGAAGGAACACTGGGCGCAATACGCCATTTAATTCAACATGCTTGTGGTGGCCAAGGCAGAAGAAAGAAGAATCTGATCACTCCCCTCGGCCCCCCTCGCATAAATAGTGCAGCGGGAAATCATTTTGGGGCCGAGGGAGTGATCAAGATTAAACTTATTGCAGGATTCCACTTGCTTGCGCAATGATCAAATTTGCATTTACAAGCTACGCTGGTCCTTGCGACTATGTTGTCTCACCACTGAGCCAAAGCAGCCGAAAGCCCAAGGGCAACAGGCACCAGCGTAAGTTCAGCATACTTGTTTGGTATTAGTTACGCCCAAGCCCATTGAATCCATATGGAAATTTACGCCGAAAGATTACCACTTGTCGTTGATTTCCCAAGCATATCGAAGATATAAAATGATCTAGACACCTATGAACATCGTTCAGCCATTTAGTTTGTTGAGATAGTTTAGAATGCAAAGATCAAAAATATGACAGATTTTACCTTTTACCAAAATGGCGTTCATGATAGCGTTGCCACGTGGGGTCGCTTTGTGTGTGGTCAGGTGCTAAGACACGTGGTGTTTGACCTTTTTAACAAAGTAGTATATGCACCACACTCCGAATCTAATATTTTTTGCACAATGGGAATTTGACCCGGCGAGTCGAGAAACATTTTTATACCTGCTCAATGGTCTGACAACTCGTTCGTTTTGTTATTGTTACCAGCGAAGAAAATGGCATTGTCCGGCCGACCGATTTAATTTACACGGGGAGAGCCCAGAGGCTTGTTACCCATGGCAACATCGATACACTTTTGTGACAAGCAGTAGGTGAAAAATTATAAGGTTTGGCAAACTCGCACTCCCAGAATGGCCAATGGGTGGGAGGTAGCAACACTTTGTTCCTGTTTTACTGGCGGCAAGGTTGAATGGTAGGTAGAGGATTGTACTTTCCAAATGTTTTCTTTCAAATATTCACTAGTTCTAATCTGAGAGATGTGTTTGACATGTCATATTAACACGAGGGAGAGTAAAAATCTATCAGGGAACACCAATTTGTTCTTTTATGAAATTAATTGAAATTTTGATTTTTATGTTTTTTGGTTTTTTTAATTATGCACTTTACATTCACCATACCTTTTTGTTTCTTGTTAAATGAGAATTCAACACTAGGAGAGGTGTCGGAAAAATGTGTGGAAAAGATTTGGCAACCCTCTTAGACTATGGTACAAGAAAGAGTAAAACTGTGACTAGTGTGTGCAAATGGGTGCGTGCCATGGGTTGTGTGCAAACTGCACTGAGATATGCTAAGATTGCAGCATGTCTCCCAATGTGCCTCTTTATGCTTAGTCCAGTCAGGATTGAGGAGGATCTATGGTCAGGTGGGGAAGTATCATGATGTTTTTGAAGAGTTTTCATAGCCGTATATGGCTACCTAACCCCAGGGTTCCGTAGCCGTAAACAGCAATATAACCAAAACAGGCTTTGTGGTTAGTTAAAGGTGCTTGTTCCGATTTATGTGTATTGTGTTCTCTACTTTATATGAGAGCATGCATTATTACGTCTACCATCAAAACCGCAAGTTTGTTTCCCACAGTACTTGATAGGGTGTACTGTATCAAGTAGAGAACACGTACAATACACATAAATCGGAACAAGTACCTTTAATTCAGTGTTCACAGGTGTATCGATCCATTTTGACGACGTAGCCAGGGCCCACCAAAGATGTATCCTACATGTAAACACTAAAACATTTCTTTGTGCTGGTGAATTGTGGCTATTCAAAACATTCCATGTGTATTTAAAAGGCACACACACATTCAGATGTTATAAGATGTATGCATTTCCTCAAGCTCAAGTGGCTAATGAGTAGGATTAATGTCTTTCATCTCAGTGCGCGTAGTTGTTCTATACCATGTATTAGCAAAAAAACACCACTGAAAATGTATTTCTGCTATTCATTAGACCATTCACTTTACACAGGAAGTAAAGTGTTACATGTACGAAGATTTTCTATTTGGCTCACTTTATAATCTGATAAAATATCTGGTCCACACGTAACATTGCAGTGTGCATCTGTATAACAATTGATTTTCTGCCAATGGAATGCATGTGGAGTGTTTTGAATAGCCGCCATTCATCACTAAGAATAGATGTTTTGATGTTCATGTGTGCTTCATAATATAGGAAGCCTGCATGATAGTCATGTGCGTAAGACTATTTAATCTTTTCTCCTTTATTACTTTTTTTAATCAGAGTTTGAAAATTGAGCCATTTTTGTAAAAAATGCAAATAGTTTTTAATGGAAAAACATCTTCTCGTTCTTGTGTTTAAATGTTTAAAAAACTTCAGCCCATCATACTTATCATCACAGTTCAAATTTGTCCATCATAATCACACTTATCTACAAGAAATTCCACAACAAACAGTCTCATTGTTCCAAGATGTAAAACATAAATAAGTTTTATTTATAAAATAAAAAAGTAACAGAGCAGAGTGATTTTTTCATGAATTGAGTAGTTGTAGGCTGGGCAAAATTTGTACCGATTGCACGCAAATCTCAGTCATTGAGTTAGCAGATAAGTAGCTTTATGTCCAAAGTGATGGCCTTGAATGTTAATGGAATTTTGACTTAAAATCTTATGTTATTCACAATTCAAATTTAACAAAATTAAAAACACAATACTGATTTTAAGCTTCTATAAAGAAATGAAACACATACTAAACTTCCGCGCTAGTGACTCTTTGTTTCATCCTCATGCCCAGCCATATTCCCAATCCTGCTAGATTTGCAAGGTTGCTGATGAAGCTTTTGTTGGACTGACAAATTGAAAATGTGAACGGAGCATTTTTGAAAAATTTTACTAAAACTGATCCACAGTCAAGTAAGTGGTAGTTCCAAACCCATGAACAACTAAAACATACTCTAATTTAAAGTTTGCAGACCTCATTTTTGAGATATGCAGCTCGAGTGTGTTGGAAGTGGACCAATGTTTGGACGTGACTGGGGTGAACGGAAAATTTCATATTGATGAGCCCAGTCATTTTAGAGTGGTTGTCAAAACTTTTTAGGACAATTTACTAGTACAGTGAAATCGTTCTTGGAGGGTAAGTAACACAAACATAGAGCTTACTTCAAAAGACAACAGGGCTTCTGCAAAAAGGTTTGGACGTAGACAAATTTGTGAATTCATTAGTTGCCAAAGAACTCAAAAAGTTAAAAATTGACAGTTTCTACATGGCTAATATGGCTTAAAACACTAAGTGGCATGTAATTTTTGGTTGACGCCATATAAGTCAAATTTTGTGTGGGCCGTCTCATGAAATACAAGCACAAATAAGTTGGTTTAGTTATGGGAGTAGGTCTAGTAGAGAGCTAATAAAACCAAAAGTGACTCTGTATCACCGTCCTTTAAAAATCCTATAGGTTTACTGAAATTCAAAAATTTGGCAATTACTACTGTGAAACTGGCCATAAATAAAGTAGCTTGTTGCCTTTTTAGGTTTAGTTCCCTTAGACACTCATTAAGATTCCGATTCTACCCAAATCAACATGCCCACAGTTCCATTTGGCGATAAGAAAGAAACTTTTTGTGACATAGATTTACCTAAATACATTATAATATTTTACCCAGTATTTTTTAGAAGCTTTAAAGGTGCAACACGAGATTTCAACTAACAGGTGTCCTAAAAAATGTGAAAATTCTGATTTTGCCCTGATGTAAAGCTTGTCCATTCAAATAACCCCACCTGAAAAGGATTCAGTGGGAAATGTTTCTTTGGTACAAAATTGTGAAATTTCTAATTTCGTTATGGAGCAAATACGAAATTCAAGCCTATATTTTATATTGAAATATAAGCACCAATTCAAATCCACCTTTTTGCTCTCTGTTAAGATTAACTAGCCAAAATACAGGTAAGATACTATGAGGTGTCTATAATATATGAAATTACTCTTATATGACACAATATTTGGGTGCCTCAAATCTCTCGTTGCACCTTTAAAGCCATATACAGAGGGCGGTGGCAGGGGGTGTGGCCCGCCCCCTGAGATTCAAAATCCGAGGGAGGAGGGAAAAAAAAATAAACCAGATTTTTTGAGCAATTAGTTTTGTCAACCATAGTGAGTTCATGCTATACTGTTTCGCCACGCCCAATGATTGAGCGAATGGTATATTCGTCCAGCTATGATGATTGAAGTGCGTCAAACAACAGCTTCTTCACCATACTGTCATTTACAGGGCAATTTTTTTTCTCATGTCATGCAGTCCATTCATGATTTTCTTGTCACAAATCGGAGGCGAATCTCTTCTCACAGAATGCACGGTGTGTTTCTCACCTGTATGTATAATTTCATGTCGCTCTTTTCACTAGCGAGGGTTAAAAACTTTCTCACAAAACTGGCATTAAAGGGATTTACCCTATGTCTCAATGCATGGTTTTCTTGCTGGACAAATTTGAATAAATCTTCTTTCACATACTGACATTTGTGCAGCCTCTCCTGATGAGTCATTATGCCTCCACTCTTGTCAGCAATTAAATGAACTCTTCACAGTTCATGACCTTGTGTGTTTCTCACCTCTATGTCTATTTCATGTAGCTTTTGTCATTAGCTAGGGTGAATGTTTTCTCACAAAACTGGCATTTAAAGGGTTTCTCTCCTCTATGTATCATTTCATGTCGTTTCGTGTGACTATTTGTAACAAATCTTCTTTCACAGTACTGACATTTGTGCATTTTTTCTTCTGTATGAGTCATTTCATGTTTTTTCTTGTCAGCAAATTGAATGAATCTCCTCTCACAGTGCTCACACTTGTATGGTCTCTCTCCTGTGTGAGTCATTTCATGTCGTTTCCTGTCATTAGTCGGGTAAAACTCTTCTCACAAAACTGGCATTTAAAGGGTTTCTCTCCTGTATGTATCATTTCATGTGTGTTCTTGTGACCAATGTTAACAAATCTTCTTTCACAGTACTGACATTTGTGAGGTCTTTCACCTGCATGTATCATTTCATGGGTTTTCTTGTGGCTAGCCTGGGCAAATTTCTTTTCACAAAACTGACATTTGTATCGTTTTTCTTCTGTATGAGTCAATTCATGTTTTTTCTTGTCAGCAAATTGAGTGAATTGCCTTTCACAGTGCTCACATTTATGTATTTTTTCACCTCTGTGTGTCATTTCATGTGTTTTCTTTTAAATTATTTCAGCAATTTCATAAAATTTGCATTCTGTAAACTGGCTTTTTTTCAAAGGATTTCTCTCCTGCATGTCTTGTCTTGTGACTTTGGGTAATGAATCTTCTTTCACTGTACTGATGTTTGGAATTATTTCTTGTGGCATAGACTTTCTCTCTAGTATACCAATATGGTTTGATTCTCTTCTCATGGTAGTGAACATGAGATAGATAACATTGTCAAATTGTCATCTGCAGTATTTGCACACTAGAGGCATCAGCAATGTCCATGGTTTCTTCTGTTTTTGGTCCATATCTGCAAGAGAAATGTTATAATTTGAATAATGTTATTTCAATACCTATAGTGTAGGATCAGATGAAGGAAAATCTTAGTGTGATATGTCCACAGATGTATAAAAAAGGAGATTCTGGTCTGGCTATACCTGTACAAAATCTTTGTCACCACAATAGGTTTATTCAGGTTTTACCGAGAACATGTGAAAAGGAACAAACACAGTCCTGTGCATATCACCGTGAGGTACGAAAATGTAAGAAATTAAGAAATGTCTACTCAGCCGTGTCCATGGACCTTTAAATTGGCATAATTTGAAAGGTTGAATTACAATGCAACCAGACTTGGTCTATACATGCAACAGGGGACATTAACATGATAATAAGGTCAAAGGTCACTTGAAAAGATCAAAGGTCATCTGAGGTCAAGTTGTAAAATAGGAGTGAAGGAAAGGTGGATTGCAAAAGCAGGCGACACTTGAGGTTCAAGAACCACTTGTTTATGACAAAACCAGAAAACAACAAATATCAAAGGTAACAGTTTTGACAACTGATTTTGCATTATTTATTTAAAGGGGCATTTCGTGATCCACAGCCTCATCCGCCCGATTTACCAAAAAAATGTTGAGATTTTTATATCATCTGAACCGTTAGCCTTAGTAATCCATGTGTGCCCAATCTTACGTGCAAATTTGGTCGCATCTGTAAGAAATTCGCAATTTTGATTACAGCACAGTAGCCTATGGGACCGTGGGAAATGAGCAATTGCTCATAACACAAAACCGCAAGATCAGGATCAGCTCAAATGTTGAGAATAAGCTTTTCTCAAGGATATCTAGTGATCAATGAATAAAACAGAAGGTGCTGAAATCACAAAATGCACCCTTAAATAAGTACATCCTATGTAAATTGTTTGTGGAGAATGAACATATAGATGGCTTTATAGATACTTTAGGTGGCTTATTATAATTGATGAAATGAAACAAAATGCACCCATTGAATTACACACTTTATTCTGTTATCAGAATAAAGTCCAGTGGGTGCACTGAGCCTGTTTCGTTTTGTTTCCTTTTGTCAAATTTCTTAAGTTGCTTTAGCATGGACAAATCCTAACCTTTGTAGACTATGATAGGGCAAGATTCTGAACATGGATTTGTCTGATTTTTTGGCTACAGATATCTCATTGTGTGGCCAGTCTTAAGGGCCCAAGTAAAAAAAAAACTTGTATTCTCGTCTACCTTTTTGAAAAAAGGAGGAGGAGGGCAGGTTATTTTTTTTTATTGCGATCCAAGATGGCGGTGGGTCTTTCCAAAAGGCAACAAAGCTTCCCAAAATTTGACTTACTTTTCTTCAGACATCACAGGTATGTTTTTGCTTCCAAAAGGCAATAGACTGCATAAGAGAACAAATTTAGTGAACTAAAATGTGAAATTTACTCCGATTTTCGATGAATTTTCGAGAAAAAAACAGAAATTAATAAAAAGAAAAAAATCTTTTTTTGATGCGGCAGCCAAAACGCATGCGCGCGAGGACGAGAAACTAGTATATTTTTTTACTTGGCCTTAAATACTCTAAAAATAACAGACAATTTGCATGGGGTCAAACAGCTTTACCCTGGCTTGGAAGTTGCAACTCTGTGGAAAAATAATTGCATTTTCATGGTATTTTCTAAGGTAAATATGCATATTGACTGATTAAAGGTGCAACGAGAGATTTTGAAGTATCCAAATATTGTGTCATAATAGTAATTTCATATAGATTAGACACTCAATAGATTTCTTACTTTGTATTTGGCCACAGAAATGTCTTTAAAGAAAGCAAAAAATGTGATATTGGAGGGATTTTGTAAAAACTGTATGTATTATTTAGGCATTTATATGTATTATTTAGTTGTGTGTTAGGAAACAGAGAAAATACCTCTCCTTAAATTTGATTGTATTATGTGTTTTGAAAAAGACAGCCTTTAATAAGTGCATAGCTATGAACATGTTTCTTTTATTCAAATACATGGCCAAATATCTACTGACATGCTTATTCCTATAGTCAAAAATGGAAAGTTCGGTCAAAATATGTTCCATTAATTGTAGAGGTTTAAATGATAAAGTTAAGAGGCGTGATGTTTTCAATTATTTAAGAAGGAAAAGGTTTTCAATTTATTGCCTCCAAGATGTTCACTGGGAGCAATCATGGGAGAATAATATCAGGTCAGAATGGGGGTATGAGGCATATATAGCAGGTAATACAACACCAAACAACACAACACAGAAGAGTACCCCCCCCCCCCTCTGCTCTTCAGAATTTCAAGCCGACGGAAACAATTGTGTCGGCAAGGGCGCTCACAAAAGGTCATTTTCCTAGATATACAGGGCGCCCGGCGCCCTGTGCGGCAAAAGGCATTTTTCTACATCTACAAGGCGCCCGGTGCCCTTTGGTTTCCAAAAAATAGGGGGGCGCGCGCCGGGTGCGCCCCCCCTAAATCCGCCTATGGTTCAGGTGAACCGCATTGTATTGTGGCTTGTTATACCGGTCATTTCTTCTGTAGAATTTATGTAGGCCACTTCAAATTCTACCGATCAAAAATTCACTGAATATTGGCTGAATATCAACCTCCCCATTCTGCAATCAGCTCTTTAGCTGCCTAGTACGTGCTGCAGTATTTTAAGTCATAATAACCAATTTTTAAAAAGGAACGTAAAATCAGAACTTGTGGGAACAAGGGAATGTAAAATCAGAACTTGTGGGAACAAGAGCAGACAAATCACTGTGAGTACAAATTGATGATACATGCTTTGCCAATTCGCTAGCGAAGTGTTACGTGTAATCCGGTCATTACTATGTCAACTGGATCACGCTTTTGAGTCCTGCACCACGATCGAAATGATCACTACACAAAGTCTACGGCTTGCAACAACATTCCAAAAGGTGCGTGATCCAGTAACCAGGGAGTTATGTAACAACTTCGATGGCGAATTTCCTGTTTCTCACCAGTATACGCACTCTACCGGAACTGTTTTTATTGGCGTTAACTGGATAATTTTTATGGCATTATCCTTCCAAAAGAAAGACAAATATGCCAGTAAAAACTTTTGTTGGTATAAGCATGAAAATGCCAGACAATGACTGGTTTCTATTGAGCCAATTTAATCCATTTGCCAGTATATACTAGAAAATCGGTCTTAATAGAAACACAGTACTATAAGTTGCATTAGACCCAGTTCACTAGAGACGATATCCAGTAGCTTCCACAATTTCATTGCTTCCATTGGAATTTCTTGTACATGTTGCCAATGTGGATCGTTAGAGAGTTAAACGCCCTGTAAAAATGCAAGTTTGTGACCAGTACTGTCAAGTTAGCCATGTTTCATCACCAACGAGCCACATCAGTCCCTGTACAAAAACCCCATTGGAAGCAATGCATTGTGGGAAGCTATTGAAATCTTCTCTTCAGTTCACTAAACAAGCAATGCACACATGTGCTATGGTTAAGAAATTATTACTCAAACTATAGTTCTTCAAAGTGTGATGTTTTACGAATGTGGTTTATTGGGTAAATCTTTTCTCAGAAAACGGGCATTTAAAGGATTTATCTCCTGCGTGTCTTCTCTTGTGACTTTTGGTAATAAATCTTCTTTCACTCTACTGAAATTTGAAATGATTTTTGGTACATAAAGCTTTTGTCTTGTATATCAATATGGTTTAATGTTCTTCTCATGAAATTGAACAGGCAAGTACTGTGGTACATTGTCAAATTGTCTACCGTATTTGCACACTAGAGGCATCAGCAATTTCTGTGGCATCTTCTGTTTTTTGTATATCCGAAAGTGAAATGTTATAATGGGAGAGACAAAATCAAATAAGCAATTCTTCTGAAATACTTTCGCTAAGTTTTGAGTCGACATGACATTAGTTTGCATCTTCCCAGTGTTAGGGGGGTGTTATCCCGTTGCTAATAGGATTTTTATTTCACTGCAAAAAGTGAGATATTGTAATAGCCACATGCGGTAAAGTCTCAGCTTTGAAATACTTTTTATTTGACTAAACTCCAACTCTCGGTTCGGAAGATATGACCGATCAAAGTGTAGGAGTTGTCATATACTTTTACAGGTATTATTAGTTTCAAATTTTGTATTTAATTATAAATGGATGAAGATTAAATATAGCTCACTTCTAATGTACTGCGATGTATTTCTTATATAATTATTTCCTCACTCTGCTATTTTTAACAAAATTATTTAAAAAATTAATAACAAAGTAATTAATGCATCTTTTTCAACCAAACTTAGATTAAAAATTATGATAATACTACACATAAAAAATGCAAAGCAATTGCATAATTCATGTAAGGAGCACCCTCAACATAGCACAAACTTTAAAGACCTATATCTCAGCTCGTAAAAAAATGCAAAATAGCAATTTTCAAACAAACGTAACTAGAAAATGAAAAATGGTATAGGAATGAAATTTGGCATAGATGTTCAGAAGGCTTAGCTCTAGAAAACCATGTCTTCTGATTTTGGAATTTCCCATTTGTTTTTAAATTATTCAGCAAAAAGTGCTTATTGGCTGGCTCCCGGTTGCCATGGCAATCAATTCAAAAATCCGAGAACATGGTTTCCTCCAGAATGTCCCAGCGGATATTCTCCCCAAAGCCCATCATTGTACGTCAAACGGTGTTTGAGTTACGTTTGTTAAAAAATTGAGCCATTCACAGGCCTAGCATGGTTACCATGGCAACACAATTAATACCGATTTTGAAACTTCAGGTCATCTGTTTCGTTTCGCAAAATATAAGCCCAACGAAAAGGCAAAAAAAGTAGATAGATGACTTGGAGAAAATATTGTAATGTCGCTGAAGTTTTGCATCGTGAATGGTGATCAACCTGTTTAGTGACCGCTCCCACTCAAATCAGCTAGCACGGGCAACCGCTAGTTACACAGAAATTTGATCTTTAATTTGTGAGATTAGGCACACATATTAGAGCAGGAGCAGAATATCATAGGGCCCTTATTTAGGGAGTTTGTTCATGCCCGACTACATCTAAGGTTTGACACCTTTAGTAGTTAGTCTGGAACCTCTACATCAATGCAAGGTAGTTAGTGACGTCAAATTGTGGTATCACTTTTTCAATAGGGGCCAATTTAAGTTTACACCGGGGTCAAACTTTTAAATTACTCCAATCATGTTAAAATGTATGCCATATTGTCCTTCTTGTCACAAGGATTCCAAAAATGTATAGTTTGTACCATCTATGACCATTGGTTTTAGAGTTATTGGGCCAAAATGGCTAAAAGGGCAAAAAAGGCAGGGCTCCGGGTCCGGCGCAGGCGGGGCCTTTGCGCCCATGCCTGCGGGGTTGGTACCGGGACTGACGCTGGGTGCGGTACTTGCCATCACCTCCGTGTCTCGGGCCGTGGTCACCCAGTCTTGCTGGGTGCCTACTTCCGTGACTTCAACCCTGCCTGCGGTCGGGATCTCGTCCATTGGGATTGGGTCTCAGCTTGCGGGCTTGGGTCCGGGGGCGATGGGCTTCGGTGCCGCTGTGCCTCGGCCTTCGCTTGCTGGTCCCCCATGGGCTGCCAACCTGGGTTGGCAGCAGGGGGGCAGGCATGATCCCCGCGGGGAGTCATGGCATGTATCCGGGATCCAACACGGGGCAGGCAGCTGCGTACGGGCAGCCGCTAGCTCCGGGTTGGGTTTGGGGTGCGAGCTCTGGCTTTTTTCGGGGTTCAGCCACAGCCTCCGCCAGGCTTTGGGTGCCCGTTTGACCGACCAGGGGGTATGCTAGGGGTGTTGCACCTCAGGCGTGCGCTGAGCTGGCGGTCAGTTCAGTTTATTCACCATTACAACTAATAAATATACAAAAGATTAAGCAATGCTCGAAAGTTATGGCCACCCGCAAAAAAGTTACTAACAAAAAGTACAGTGACGATAGACAACAGAATGTGCATCATGACTAAACAACACGAGACATGTGAGACACACGCTAATGTTGGCACTGGCAGTAATAAAAAAACTAACTTAATTACACTGTTCAAAGTAAAATATAATAAAGGTCAAAGTATATTTGTTAACAATATTGACCGTGACAATGCATAGAGACAATATATGGTTGAAAGTAGCGCCAACCATATTTAGCACTTGCACAACTATATTAAGTTATACAACTTAACTATGGCCTAACTATATTTATTTAACCTTATTTTACTTTGAACAAGGTACATACATAATGAAAACATTAACACAAGAGCAAATATATATAAAAATACAACTATAAATATTGTGATAGTATATGTTTCTATAATGGCTAATTGGCTTAGTACTATAGGAGATTTCAAATTAAGTGAGACTCTATACATATTTCCATAGGGATGATGGTTCAATCCTCGACCATGTGGAGACTAGACCTTTATTGCCATTACAAAAATATCGTGTCCATGGTACAAAGTTACTTTACAGAATCGGCTTGGAAACTGATGTATTCAGTGCTACAATGGTCTGTTAATGATAAAAGGGCTTGTCAAATCCACTTTGTGCTAATCTTTTATTCAAGTTTGGCCCACTTTTGATGACCAAATAAAAACTTAGTTCAAATAACAACATATAATGAAATATATGCTGGTGCTTTCATCCTGATACATCAAATGAAACATCCAAGCTATCTTAGATGTTGAACAATGTGTTTTATATCAACTTGTATTTACTAGCTACATTACTAAACATTGTATGAGTACCAAAAATGTTTCTACCTGTGTGGCTGTTAAAATATTTCCTCTTGCCTCTCACGGTGAATGGACAGACCTAAAACTTTTAATGAGGTCTCACTCACTTTGAAATCTATTATAATAGTGCAAGTGACAAGAACAAAAAAAGAATGCTGAAGACAAGCTCATTAAGTCATAAAAAAAATCCAAAATTAAAAAAAAAAAAAACCCTTATTTTACTGGAAACCAGGGGTAAAATACATAATGGAAAACATTAATAACAAGGCAAATATAATTGATATGAGAGACAACTATAAATATTGTGATAGGCAGCTTTCTTTATTTTTTTTTGAAACTACCAACGAACAGAGTTTTGGGTCCTCGCCAACTGGGTCCCCCGCCAACTTTTGTGGCAAGGGGGGGACTATAGAAATGGTAGCCGTCCGTGGTGTGTGTGTGCGTACCTCACGATATCTTTGGAACGAAGCAAGTGTGGATGTCAATCTTCGCAACATAGATGTATCTCAGTAGGCGTTGGGTGGGATACAAGTGGGTCATGTGGCATGGGTCAAAGGTCAATAGGTGGTCAAAATAGGGTAAAATCTTGGCAAAAAATTAGGGCTAAATCGTCTATAATAAAAGTTGTCACCCGATATCTTTTGATTGGCAAGAGGGTGTCCATTTCGCACCATAGATGTCACTCAAGTAGGCTGCGGATGAGTTGCGGAGGGGGCATGTGGCATTGGTCAAAGGTCAAAATTGTTGGGGGCAAAAAATAGGCAAAAAATGGAGTCCAAATGCTATAAACCTTATCCTGTTGTGGTATGATGATGGAAAGTTGGTGGGTGTGGTCAAACTTCAGTGCCGAAAATTTGAAGGTTATTTCAGGGTCATGAGAGGTAATCCAAGGTCAAATCACTTAACATGTGGTAGGAGGATGAAATATTGGTGGGTTGGTCAACAGTCAGTACCGAAAATTTGAAGTGTCATTTCAAGGTCATCCAAGGTCATCCAAGGTCAATCCACTTAACATGTGGTAGGAGGATAAAAATTGGTAGGTGTGGTTAACATTCAGCTACCAAAAATTTTGAAGGTCACCAAGGTCACATCACTTAACATGTGGTAGGAGGATGAAAATTGGTGGGTGTGTCAACATTCAGTACGAAAAATTGTGAAGGTCATTTCAAGGTCATCCAAGAGCTCAAATAACGTAACATGTGGTAGGAGGCGTGAAAATGGTGGTGTGGTCAACATTCAGTACCAAAAATTTTGAAGGTCATTTCAAGGTTCATCCGAGGTCATCCAAGGTCACAATCACTTAAATGTGAGTTGGAGGTATAAAATTGGTGGGTTGTGTAAACATTCTGTTCCAAATTTTGAAGGTCATGTGATGGTCATGAGGGGTCAATTCCAAGCTCAAATCACTAATTGTGGTAGGAGGATGGAAACTTGGTGGGTGTGGTTAAACATTCAGTGCCGAAATGTTTGAAGGTCATTGAAGGTCATGTGGGGTCATTCAAGGTCAAATCACTAACATGTGGTAGGATGATAATTGGTGGGTGTGGCAAACATTCAGTACCAAAAATGGTGAAGGATTTCAAGGTCATGGCGGGGTCATCCAAGGTTAAATCACTTACATGGGTATGAGGGTGAAAATTGGTGTGGTCATCATTCATGCCAAAAATTTGATGGTCATTTCAAGGTCGTGTGGGGTCATTTAAGGTCAAATCACTATCAATGTGGTAGAGGATAAACTTGTGGTGTGGTCAACATTCAGTGTTGGCACTTTAAAAGAAGGTCTTTCAAGGTCATTTGTGGTCATCCCAGGATCAACATCACTTAACATGTGGTAGGAGAATGAAACTTGGTAGGTGCATTCAACAATCTTCCATCCCTGAGATGCTAAAATTGTTGCTGTTTGTTCTTTAGCGACTGCACTGCACTGGCGGGGACCTTTGTTGTTCAATAACCGCCTTGTCAATTAGGGCTGATTGCATTCCAGAGGAGAGGGCCTTGAAGTCTAATAGTGTCGGGCAGATCGTTTTAAAAGTATTCGGAATATTGAACCCTTTTTATTACAAAAAATTCCGCATAGGCGAGCCAAAAGGCGAAACTCGAGTAGTGCTTAATGCTCTGCTGCATAATCACCACAATACTTGTCATGTTGATTTCTGTGCTATTTACTCCACGGTGTTGGATTCTCTTCTCCCTTCGTTTTTACTAACTGTAATATAATTTTACTACCTCCCTAACATATCCCATAGAATTGAATAACGGTTTATTCCATCAAGATATGACTATTGTGCAATTAAGAGTAAATCCCACTAGAATAAAAAGGATATGAAATCCTTAATTTAAATAACTATAGGAGCCTCATTATAATGTAATGAATTATTAAACTTCTCCCTAATAATATATATAGTTATCGTTATAGAGTGTCTCTGTCTTCTCTCTCTGTCACTCTCTCTCTCTATATATGATAGATATTATCTTCAATCTATGGTGTCAAACTTGGCTAAAATGATTGCATTGAACAATATTGGTTTTTCTGTAAAAGTTGAATTCACATGGTAGTAGGCCATCCAAATAATGTGAAATTGTGCTGTTTTTTTTCTGAAAATTGATTTACATAAAACATGTAAATCTTAATTACACGAGAACAATTTTTTTTGTTACTGTAAAAACGGGGGTGTGACTTTGAACAGCGATCTGGTGGCTTGAACATTTGGTAAAGGTTACAAAACTGTTTGCCAGGTCTTATCTTGAATGGAATTTTTGTTTTCTTAGTGAATATGAAGTAGATACTATAATTATTGTTACAGAGCACGGACCCATCTCTTGGTGTTGCCTTTAACTTTGACAGCAATTACAGGTGTTGCCTAAATCTATAATATTTCATGGTAACAATTTTAATGATTAGCATAGAACATGGGTGAATCAGCAATGTTTACATTGTCGGATTAGGAATTAATTATAATAGTTAACACCAAGAGTAGGACTAATTCTCACTTTACTTGTCTAGGTTGAAACAAAAGGATGATGGGGTGGTTGACTTTTGACATGCAAATTCCTAATAATGACATGCCTCAAGTTGGGGACCCAGTCTTCACCTTCAGTTGTTTTTCCAAGTCTAGGACATTGGACTCGTGCATACCACCACATGAGGGTCAAAACAAAGATGTTTCAGTGTTAAAGTGATTTTAGCCTCCACACATTCTCGTGTAGCATGTAATTAGTGCCTTCAAAAATATATCATAGGAAAGTCTATATACCCCAGGAGGTATTTTGATAGCAAAATATCAGACCTTTGTGTCTTTCTTTTTTTTTTTTTTTTTTTTTTACGCAACTAGACGCAACGTTGGCAGGCGCGCGCGAAAGTAGAAAAACGCGGTATGACGCGAGCGCTTCAACCTAAAAATAACTTCAATACGCAGCGCGTACTACCTGGGTTCAATTAAACGAATTGAACCCGGGCATCAGCCAATGAAATTGCTTACATTTTCACAGCTGTTTAAGAATCTCACTTTACTTTTGTCTAAGTTGACAAAAAAGGATGATGGGGTGACTTTGAACATGCAAATTCCTAATAATGACATGCCTCAAGTTGGGGACCCAGTCTTCACCTTCAGTTGTTTTTCCAAGTCTAGGACATTGGACTCGTGCATACCACCACATGAGGGTCAAAACAAAGATGTTTCAGTGTTATAGTGATTTTAGCCTCCACACATTCTCGTGTAGCATGTAATTAGTGCCTTCAAAAATATATCATAGGAAAGTCTATATACCCCAGGAGGTATTTTGATAGCAAAATATCAGACCTTTGTGTCTTTCTTGCACCAAAAAATTACACACAAAAAACAAAGAAAGTGTTCAAAGTCACCCCATTTTACATTACCCTCAAAGGACTATGTGTTGAACTTTATATTGATCTAATATATAAAATTCCTAATGTTATAATTTGTCAATTTGAAAGCCATTCAGAAAGTTTGTGTGCTATCATGTTGCTATAATTGTTGGCGTATGTATGGAGTATACTAAAGGTAACCCAGAATTCACAAATAAAGTAGTTTTCAATGCAAAAACCAGTCAAGTTTTGGTACTTGTATATCTGTATTAGGCTTTAACATCTAATACAGGGGGCGTTAAAATTGGTAGAGGAAAATTCTTATGCATTTATACGCAAATCATCTCCAATGGGTTTGTTAAGAAAAAGGGAAGTGTTAAGTCTCATCTTTCAATTTCATTTCATTTTCTTGCTACTACCTTAGTTAAATTTTGTTTTTGCTTTTTCTTGTCACTAATTCTTAAAATCTACTTGCACAATACTGACATTTCAGTGTTTTGTCTCTCCTGTATGAGTAATTTTGTGGCTTTTCTTGTCAGCAAATCGAGTGAATCTCCTCTCACAGTACTGACTCATGTGGTTTCTCACCTCTATGTATCCTTTCATGTGTTTTCTGGTGACTTAGTGCAACAAATCTTCTTTCACAGTACTGGCATTTGTAAGGTCTTTCACCTGTATGTATCATTTCATGGGTTTCCTTGTAATTAGTCTGGGTAAATGTCTTCTCACAAAACTGGCATTTAAAGGGTTTCTCTCTATGTGATTTCTTGTGATTAGTGCCCAAATATTTACTTTCAGCATGCTGATTTTTATTTGAATCTGTCATCTCCTGGATTTTCTGGCCATTACCGTGGTTAAATTTTGTCTTGCAATGACTCATTTCATGGTTTTTCTTGTCACCAATTCTTAGAAATTGACTTCCACAATACTGACATTTAGGCGTTTCTTCTCCTGTATGAGTGTTTTCATGCCTTTTCTTGTCACTATTCTTAAAATCTTCTCTCACAATACTGACCTTTGTGCCGTTTTTCCCCTGAATGGAAGTCATTTCATGCCTTTTCTTTTCAGAAATCGAGCAAATCTCTTCTCACAGAGCTGACACTTGTGTGGTTCTCACCTGTAGGGTTATTTCATGTTGTTTCTTTCTCATTAGATGAGATAAATCTCTTCTCACAAAACTGCATTTAAAGGGTTTCTCATCTCTATGTTTCATTTCATTGCCCTTTTCTTTTCATAAATTCGAATGAACCTGCTCTCACAGTACTGACACTGGTAAGGTTTCTCACTGTTTATGTCTCATTTCATGGTTTTTCCTGTCACTAGCTTGAGTAAATTTCCTCTCACAAAACTGAACATTTGTGCCGTTTTCTTCCTGTATGAGTTCTATCATGCCTTCCTGCGTTAATCGAGCAAATCTATTCTCACAGTAATGGACACTTGTGTGTTTTTCATATCTATGATCATTTGTGTTGTTTTTTGCTATAAGATCGGAGTAAAAATCTTTCACCCAACAACTGGAATTTAAAGGGTTTCTCTCCTGTATGTCTCATTTCATTGACTTTTCTTTTCATCAATTCGAAGGAACATGCTCTCACAGTGACTGACATTCGTATGGTTCCTCCCTGTATGTCTCATTTCATGGTTTTTACTGTCACTAGCTTGATGTAAATTTGTCCATCAAAAACTGACATGTGCAGTCCTTCTCCTGTATGGTCATTTTCATGGTTTTTCTGGTTGCAAATCGATTGGATATCTCTCACAGTAATGAAACTTGTGTTGGTGTTACCTGTATGTATCACTTCATGGTTTTTCCTGTCACTAGCTCCGGGGTAAAACTCTTCTCACAAAACTGGCATTTAAAGGGTTTCTCACCTCTATGTCTTCATTTCATGGTTTCTTGTGATTATATAAACAAATCTTCTTTCACAGTAACGGCATTGTGCAGTCCTTCTCCTGTATGAGTGTTTCATGGTTTTTCTTGTTTGCAAATCGATTGAATCTCCTCTCACAGTACTGACACTGGTGTGGTGTCCACCTCTAGTATCATTTCGTGTTGTTTTTTGCTAGAAGCTCGGGTAAAAACATCGTTCTTCCCACAAACTGGCATTTAAAGGGTCTCTCTCCTCTATGTCCTCCATTTCATGCCTTTTCTTTTCATACAATTCGAATGAACCTGCTCTCACAGTACTGACACTTGTCTGGTTTCTCACCTGTAGTCTCATTTCATGGTTTCTGTCACTCGCTTGAGTAAAATTTCTTCTACAAAAACAGTTGACATTTGGCAGTCTCTCATGTATGAGTCATTTCATGGTTTTTCTTGTTGCAATCGATTGAATCCCTTCCCACAGTACTGACACTTGTGTGGTTCTTACCTGTAGTAGCACTTGCAGTTTTTCTGTCACTAGCTCGGTAAACTCGTCTCACAAAACTGGCATTTTACCAAGGGTTTCTTCTCCTCTATGTTCATTTCAGTGTTTTATTGTGTTAAAAAACAATATTCTTTCACAGACTGGAATTTGTGCAGTCTTTCTCCTGTATGAGTCGTTTCATGGTTTTTCTTGTTGCAAATCGATTGATCTCCTCACGTACTGACACTTGTGTGGTTTCTCACCTATATGTATCATTTCGTGTTGTTTTCTGCTATAAGCTCGGGTAAACTCTTATCACAAAATGGCATTTAAAGGGTTCTCTCATCTATGGCTCATATCATGTGTTTTCTTCTGACTTACTTTAAACAAATATTCTTTCACAATACTGGCATTTGTGCAGTTTTCCTCTGTGTGTCTTTCATGTCTTTTCTTTTCAATTTTTGAATGAATTTAGTTCACAATATTTGCATTCAAGAAGTTTTTCACCTGTATGTGTTCCTCGTATGTTTTTTTGGTCATTAGCTTGAGTAAATATTTTTCAGAAAGCTGGCATTTGAAGGATTTTTCTCCTGCATGTCTTGTCTTGTAACTTTGGGTAATGATTCTTCTTTCACTGTACTGATATTCAATAGTGATTGGTGGTTGCCAAAAAACAGCTTTCTGTCTAGGATACCAAAAAATGGTTGATGCTCTCTCATGGTAGTGAACGTGAGATAGGTACCTTGGTACACAGTCAAAATTGTTGTCTACAGTATTTGCACACAGAGGCCTCAGTGATTTCCATGGTGTCTTCTTTTTGCATTGTTCCATATCTGAAATTGAAATGTTGTAATGCCAAGTCAGTGATATTATTCAATACCTGAAGTTGCAGGTGTGATCAGATGAAGGAAAATGTTAGGGTGATGTGTCACATTATTTTGGAAAACTTCATGGTAGCTCTGGGTATGAAGCACCATCCATATGGGGGGGAAAAAGACAGCTTTGGGAGGATAGATCAAGCTGGTGAAAATCCATGGTGTGGTGTGGGGGGTGTGCAAGAGGGTGTGGTCGCACCCCAAATTCAACAAAAAGGGGAAAAGGCCCACTTTTTGCTGCATTTTTGATAGAAAGGTTCTGAAATTAGAGGAAATTTTGACACAGAAAGTTCACTTTTGGTGATGAGTGTTCAAAAAGACCAAAAAATACAGCAAGTAAACTTTTGTCACCTCTGTGCACACGCATGGCAGTCTGGAAAATGACCTCAGAGACCTTTGTCCTTGGTCCATGACCTTTGGCATCCTCACATATGGAAAGGAACCTATTGCACCTAAAGCGGCACTGGCACATTTCACAAAATATGAAATTTATTTCAATTTGCTTGACAAAATGATAGTCTGGCCATTGGAAGAATAGAGATATATTTACAGTAAAAAAATGCACACAAACAGAAAAGGGCGTTAATAAGAGGATACAGAAATCCAGATAATTTGTAGGCCAACTTAAGTTTGCCATATTTTATACAGAATTCATAGCTCGTACTATTGATATTAAAACCACAAAGGTACACAGACTGTTCAAACATATGCATACCTGGGAAGCAAGTCGGGTGTGCATTTTCTTGTGTTTAACGCATTTCAGTCGTTTGCTGAATAAATGTTGCTGGCGACATTAATGATTTAAAATCCTTTTACCCAAAGGTAAAAGTCTGGTTTAAGGTGGAATGACCCAGTGCAGAAGGCTAAAAATAAAATAATACATATTGAAATCTCCTATGATATTTCTTATGTATTTTTTGTTTTCTCAGCTGCAATATTAATTTTTACCACTTAAAAACTCATATCTCAAAAAAAGTAAATAAGCTTTTGATCTCTAGTTTCCAGAGTATTTGTGAAAAGTGAAAAAAACTGTGGACATTTTCTAGACAAATTGCCAATTATCTCGGAAAGTGAACTTTTAATGATGTCATCCTTGTAGCAAGATTTCTCAAAACGATGTATCTTAAAAAACATATGGGATAAAAAAGCAAATTAAAAAAACATACTTATGATATTTTTAATGATTATGAGTCCACGTCACCTATCAAGGTCAAAGGTCATGTTAGGAATTAGGTCCGCTTTTCAAGTCCTGCAGCCCCCTAAATAAATTCCTGTGTACAGCCTGGTGGCTGAGAGTAGTAAACAATCGTGAAAGGCAAAGCAATACTTTAAACAGTCAAGTTTTTGCACTTTTCATGAATTAATTTGTGCGGAGTTGAAATCACTTAAAAGGTCCATGGCATAATCGCTAATAGCCTCATCCCCTGAAACCCCAGATTTTACCAGAGAGGTAAATATTTTAGTGGTGGAAGAAACTACTTTCTCATTTACACGGGAAAGGCTAAAAAAAATGTTTGGTTTGGAGACGTTTGAAAGTCCTTATTATTTGTTATTTAAAGAAAAGCAGATAAAACAAAATTACCAATGGCGACACTTTTGACGAGTATTGGGAGTATTAATATCACTGACTTCATCATGTGTGAATTTTATTGAAAAATTCCTTGGGGCAAAATATGATTTTTCTTAAAATTCTAGTTAACAGGTCTCTTAGGAGAATGGCAATAGAGGGCACTATAACATTAAATTATGACATTGTAGGCCTATATGGCAGATTCCCACAAGATGCGAGTTTTGGCGAGGTAATAGCTCTTGTAAGTCCCTACTCATCAGTTGTCAAAATTGTGTGCCAAGGCTTAAAATGCTCTAAAAATAGAGATGATTTGCATAGGGGTTCAAAACAGTTGTATTGAAGAGCTATGAGCCAAGTTGTGCCCCATTGGTAGAATTGGTAGACCCATTAATTTTTCACAGTATTATGGGGACTTAGAAAATCAGTTTTTGGCTCTACATCAAAAACTGATTAAAAGATCAGTGTGAAACGTGGTGTAACATTCGTAAGACCTTAGACCTAAGACCAAAGATCTAAGACTAAGATCTAAGACCTAAGACCCGTAAAGGTAAGGCCTAAAAACTTTGGATGCATAATAACTGTCTGAAATTCTCACTAAAATACACCCCCCTTTTGGTGCCCAAAGATTAGGGTCTAGTTTTGTAGGTAGGTAAGGGTCAACTACAAAACTAAGACCTGTCTCAAAATTAAAGAAATATGAATTTGGTACCAAAACAGGGTCTTATTTTTGTTGAGTAAGGGTCCACCTACAAAATAAGACCCTGTCTGAAATTCCACTAGAATACATTTTGGATGCAAAAGTTAGGGTCTAGTGTGTAGTTGGGTAGTGAGTCCCAATACAAAACAAAGACCATATCTGAAATTCACTAAAAGCATTTGGTGTCAAATATAGGGATTTTCATCTTCATTGTTATTTTTCATTTTAAAAAGGGAATAAAAATTAAATCAAATTTTGATATTAGGTATTATCAAACCCTGTACACATAACATATTGGCTCAAAACAATAGGTAAATGACCATTTATGAAAATATCGCACAGGCGTGTGATAATAAGAAAAACGGGGGAAACCGCTTATCCCTGGTGACCACTAATACTGGCTATAAAGAGAGACTTAGCTTCGAGGAAATACAGGTAAGATAAATACCTTTATTGTGTATTTTCTAGACCAGTAGACGATACCAAAAGCGTGAACTGCTTAAAAATTTCACATGACCTGGCCTGGTGACGTATCAATCGAGTGGTTTGTTTTGGTTTTGATAGCTTGGTGCGCGGGGCACTTCGGGATGTAATCTCTTTACTAAGAAAGGCAAACTTTTACGTCACTTCCAGGTTCAAAGCAACCCAATCACTTGTGACATGTCGTGAAAACCGAAGAACCTGTCTGTTGGGGATATTTATCCTTGAAATTTAACACATCACGGTGTTACTTACAAAAAAATGTGTGGAGATATGATCAGGAAGTCTGTGAGGTTTACCAAATGAAGAAATTATGAAATGTCTACTCGCTGTGTCCATGGACCTTTACATTGCATTAATTTGAAGGTTGAATTCCAATTGCAACCATATCATGTGTTGTGGAGTCCCAAGTGTGTGAAAATATCTGATCCAAACATGTTAATGATAAAATTGGATGATTTCACCCAGTTATTAATTGGTCTCGCATGAGTTTTAAAATATTGGGCTCGAGCTGCGTCTCACCAATATTTTTGCAACTCATAGCTCGACAAGAAATATGGGCTTTAATCGATCTAATTTTATATAACCTTGGTCTATACTTAGGTGCAACTAGGGGAAACATTCACTATGATAATAAGGTCAAAGGTTGCTTGCAAAGATCAAAGGTCATCGGAGGTTTAAAACAAAACCAGAATAAAACAAAAAATATCAAAGGTAACAGTTTGACAAATGATTGCATTATTTATTTAACGAAGTACATCCTGGGAAATTGTTTATGGAGAAGGAGCATATAGATGGTGCTTTGAGGGGGGCTTATTAATTGATTGAAAACAACAAAACAGGCTCAGTGCACTGTACCCATTGGATTACACGCTGTATTCTGTTATCGACATTTTATAATCTACGGAAAAAAAGCGTTGCAATCGAGCGTGCAATCATCGTGCACTGAGGCCTGTTTCGCTTTAAGTTGCTTTAGCATGTAGGGGGGGGCCTATATGGCAAGATTCCCACAATGGATTTTTTCACAGATATATCAGTGTTGTTGCCATTACTTAAATACTCTAACAAATAGGAGCCAATTTGCATGGGTTTAAACAGCTGTGCCCTGGCTTGGAAGTTGCAACTCGGAGATTTACAATGGAAAATAAGCTGCATTTTCAGGGTATTTCTAAGGTAACTATACATATGACTGGATGAAAGGTCCAACGAGAGATTTGGATGGTACCAAAATATGGTGTCATTATTGTACCCGCCGACGAAGTTACGGCAGGGGA